>MU227674.1:293815-314667 GCA_018584345.1 Thuja plicata
AGAGAGAGAGAGAGAGAGAGAGAGAGAGAGAGAGAGAGAGAGAGAGAGAGAGAGGACTTATTAATGAGTTAAAGGACTCATTAATGGTGGTGTAAGATCCATTAATGCCTTGAGCATTAATAAGGCATGGAGGAGACATAGGCTTAAGGCATCTTCATTAATGAGGCATTAATGAAAGCCTTAAAAAAGCAAGGGGAGGGTGTAAGAGGGTGGCTTGAGAAGGTGGACTTTGAGAAAGGAATCTTGAGATTCCATGACTTTCTCAAGTGGGTGGAGTTTTTAATCATTCCTTAATGAAATGTGACAATATTAGGAGGTGGGTTAGGGTTAGAATTAGGATTAGGATTATATTAGCAAGGGTGAATGGGTTGAGAAGGGTTAGAACCGAGGGTAGAAGTGGTTGAGATAGGTTAGGTTGGGGTTTAGGAGAATATTAATTAAATGAATTAAACTTATTTAATTCATTCAAAAATAGAAATTTAATTATTTAAACAATTTAATTGCTTTTTAATAATTAGGGGACTATAGCCATTTTAATTAAATTAAATAGGCTAGGGGAATGGGTTATTTTGCAAGTGGGTAATTGATTTAGGGATTTATTTAATTCCTTTATAATTGAATACTATAGCCATGTTTGAATTTGATTTGATTTAATTGATTTGAATTTATTTAAATCCTATGGCTATAATAGTTAATATAATTGAGTGATAAAAATCACCTAGGACATTAAATTGATTCGAAGAATTATGCCAAGCAGTAACAGTGTCGTTTGGACATAATCGAGGGTATGATCACACTTAGGGAAAATAGGGTCCATAATTGGAACAGACCAAATTCAGGTGGTTAAAAGAACACATTCATTGCAAATCAAACACAGGGAGCTATACCTGTACAAAATCTAGATATTGGACTAATTCTCTACTGAGAATTCTCCTTTCAACTGTGGTGTACAACAATTGGGCAGTCAAGGACTCTAATCAGATTTTCTAACAATACCCCGTCCAATCTGTTCACTAACAAATTATTATCTCTATCTTCTTCATTTCTCCTTTCAAAGGATCTATTATCTCTTTGCTGGTTTAATATTTTAATATTTTATGCATAGTCCATTGATGAACAATGTGAACAAAAATTTTAATAAAAAGTATTATGCATGACCAATACTCTCAAGCATGTTCTGAAGGATCTGAAACAATCATATGGATAACATAAAGAAATTCATGCCAAAAAAATTTATAGCATCCTTGTTTCTTTTCTGCAATAAATAGCCTACCAGATTAAGTATTGTCCAACAATGAACTCTTTCAATGTTGAGAGAAGTGCAACCTTACAAAGAATTATTGACAAAATTTCAGTCCAGAATAGAGTCCCTATGAGAACGTTGCTTAACAATATTGGAAAACCTACCATTCAAGTTATCCCTCTAGGTCTGATGAAAAGATAAATATGATATCCCTCCCTGGGGAATATTCTGACATAAGACCTGTATACAAGTAGTTGTAATTTTAACTGTAGAGAAGCAAACAAACTACTTTAGTCTCTAACAACACTACAGAATGTCAAAATGGATCCATGAAAAAAGCTATTAAGAAAAACATATGCTTCTTTTTGAAAGGCATGTGATATCTAGGTTTCATCATATTCAAATGTCAATCAATGCTTGCTCTTCTCACCTTCCATATTTTTTAAGATCAGTGCCTCTGCCTTTAATGCACTTTAAGAGGAAGGTTTCATGATCAAAATTGAAGTGGGGGGAACAATAGCATTCATGGCACATCATCACCTAGCATGTAGAGGTATTCAAGTGGAAGCAGCTATATCCTGATAGTTTTCTCTTAGGGGATTTACCCCCAACAACTCTCTCTTACCCTCCAACCACTCTCTAACCTTCCATGTCTTTGAATGCCAGTAATTCATAGTTTTCTTTTTGGGGATTTCCTCCTACCAACAACTCTCTCACCTTCCATGTCTTTGAATGCTAGTAATGAATCAATTGCAGAGGCAAGGCATATAGAGAGGGAGCTCTTCAGAAAAGACCCACATCTTTCAAAGATTGATAAATCCATGTTGGGAATACCCATGTTGGGAGGAAATCTAATGCAGATCCAGGCCATCGGGATAATAAAGTCCCTGCCAGAAATTGTGATACAAATAGACATAGCTCTTTGTAAGAGGTAGGCAGAGCTCATTTCCTTACCTAGGAATTTCTCTAGTTCTATTGAGGTAATGATTGAGTTCATGAGATTGATGGATTCAATCAAGGGTACCAATTTTCCCTTAGTAATGTTCTTCCCTATGCACCTTTTATATTTTTCATCAATATGCTCACACTGCATATGCATTCTCTGTACATTTTCATCATTAGCAGCAAAATTCTCTTTTTGCCATTTGCATCTCCAAAACCACTATTGGGTAGTTACTCTTTCCCATTAGGGCTCCAATTGCATTTGTAAGAATTTCTCAGACTCTTTCCACTTTCACACTCTTTCTTGAACCCCCATTCACATGTCAAATCTTAACCGTTGATTCTATCTTCCTTCAACTAAGCACCAACAATCATGCCTGCATACCACTTTCAGCAATAAAGTCTACTTGTTGGACCCCTGTAATGGTTGCCTTTACTCAGGATACATTGTTGTACATCTCTTTCTTTCATGATAAGCTGAAAATGTATTCCTTATTGAGTACATCTCTTACAATCTGTTGGCTATCTTTTTATGCATCATGGGCAAATTGTAAGGAGTACAAATCTTTCGCAGATATTCTTATGAGTTGTGCTTCCCCCTCATCAAATGAAATGGCCCACATTATGTGTGTATGATACTGCAACTTTATTTACAATATATAGTTGTAATTACAATCGGTTGGTTTTTCATTGCACTTTGAACAAAACCATTTTCCTTGTTTATCTTGAATTAAGGCCTTTTTTGCATTCTCGTCCACCTGATTGAGTTAGGCACGCTGAATAGAAAATGTTGTCTATTTTTATGAATAAGGGTGTTGCTCTCAACATGAATTGAAGTGATTCAGATGCAGTTGATTTTTTTTTTGTGAATATCTGAGAAAGTTATTTGTGGGATGGTTGTAGTTGTCACAGTGAGATTTTTTTTAGTTTCTTGCAAGGTAGATCCACTTTCTTTGAACCAATTTTTCAAATCTAACATCTCTTGTAGTTCTGGGTCTATTTCCAAATTAGTAGTATTTGATGTGTTGAGCACCTTTCCATTGTATCCAGAAACATCACAATTTTTATCTGCAAGGACAATTGTTTCTTTCTTTTGGTACTTTTTTTCTATTTGACCACCTACCTTACCTCTTATTGGCCCCCAAAGAGTGATATCTATATACTTGTTAGACATATCTAACAATGTTATAGTACATCATGGAACTTCAGTGCCATTTTTCCTCCTTATTGTTGAGGTTGAGCTAACAGATGTGACAATTCTAATTGCATCAATATTTGTTGTGGTTGTCTTTGCTTCTATTTCATTGATACGTGTGAAAGCAAAGTGGTGCTTTGGAATTGACAAGTCATCTTCACAATGGGTGACTTTTGACTCTGAAACCATAGAAATTTCCAGCCCACTATTCAATTTATTATAATTTTTATTAGTAGTATTTATTTCTCTTCCTGAAAGTGTATATATTTCACCCATGTGTATGTTGTTGTAGTGAATATTGGCTGCATCATTGAAACAAGGGAGTCCTTTTTCAATTCCTTTTGTATCTGTGATGTCAAAGCTAAATAGTTGGCCTATTCCTTTATGATTTTTGTACTATTCTATTTCAGTCTTCATTGTGACACCAGATTTTATTGTCTACCTAGACTGCTATGGATTCAGATCCTTAATAGGTGTAATTGTGGCAGGTGCTTCTGTCTTGGTTAGTGGAGATTGTATGCCAAATAGTATCCTTTGACATGTTGGTTGTTGTGCTAGAATAGTATTGGTAAAGTGAGAAGTAATGTGTAAGGCTCACCCATGTCTTCTTTTGGAGGGTCAGCCTGGTCTGGTTCAATAGGAAGCACTTGCCAAATATCTCTTGATTTGTAGATATGATCTCAAGATCACCAATGAAAATCCACCTATATAGTTGTGAGAAGTGTACTCATTAGTGAAAAATAGTTTAAATACTTATAAATTAATGAAACAAGGTTTTATTTATGGGGTAAATATTAGAGTCATACTAACCGGCATGTACTTATCTTCAGGCTACTATATTTTATCAATTAAATTATCATTCCAGCAATGATATCTTTTTTTATTATAAAATAGTTGTACCTCATTGGTAATGATGCTCTCTGGCTATGCACTCCATCTGATAGATGTAATTTGTATCATTTGTTGGAGTCATCCCTACCTCCAAGTTTGGAGATAGCTACTATTTGTATAATTGGTTCTTGAAGCAATTTTCCACTATGGATTAAGCTTATTGCATCCATTGTGAGTTGTGCAATATGGTGTGTAATGAGCGGTTGTTTCTAAAAAACTATTTTCAATGTAATTTTCTTTTAATTGTTTGGGAATTTCTCATTCTATTTTTGGATGAAGCCTTAAAAAGAACAATTTGACAAAAAAGTCTCATCGGGTTCACATTTATTCAAGGCAACATGCTATAGCTTGAAGCCTTTTAAATAATAATTTGCCAAAAAAACCTCATCAATCCAAATATTTTGCCTTCAGATTACAAAACTCTATTTTTTATAAGAATTCATGGAAATAATATAATTCATCAAAGGTTCATACATCATAAACTACTTTATTTTCACAATGCTTCTTTTTTCCTTGCTAAATGAATTCACATATATGTAGTTTCCTATAAGATTCCTCTATTTTATGATTCAATTTCCTAGGTCTAGTTTCAGAAAGAGCTTCAAAATACATCTTTAATTTCATTTGAGTTTCCCTGGTTGTAATATTCATTGTAAGACAACTCCTTTAGCAAACCTTGGAGAGTTCCTCTAATTGATTGCAGACTGCATGGAATTTTCCTGTAGCATCCTCTAAGTTTGCGATCTGAATATGTTGCACAACATTTTCATTAAGACCCATGTCTATGATGTATCCAGTTATGTCTTCATAGGTTGTGCGCAACATATCTGGAAACATTATAATATTGGTTCTACCAGGACCCCATCCAATTAACCGATGTTGACATCGCCATAGGCATTGGGGCTGTTTGATATAAATTGTCAGTTGAGATGTCTATTATGCTTGGCAATGGATGGTTGGCTGGCTGGTTTTCTGCCATTATCTGGAAATCAACTATAGGAAATAAGTTCAAAGTAATCCCACAGAGAGTTTAAAATCAGTAGAAGACCTAACTCAAGCAAGGACTATAGAGTATTATTCTAGAGGAGATGCTTCGAAAAGGATCTTTGAAGATAAACAACGTAAGTCCTAAATTATTTTTCTTGGATATTTTCGATCTTCAGTTCAAGTACCACATGATAAATTAAAGACAATTACAAGTCTTTGGTTCTCTCTTAGAGGTTGAAGCAGTTGCCATCTTCATCCTGGTAATTTTCTTTACTTTGGAAACATTATACTTTTGATTGCGATCTGCCTTGGTAAGATCAATGAAGTTACTTGTCTCTACTACCTCTAGAATCACAACGCATCAATTTCACCGATAAAAAAGAACACAACATGTTGTCTTCTATTTTACCTTATATTATATTTTACCCAAAATGAACTTCAATTTAAGTTTTGGAGGTTATTTCACTGCCTTGTGCTGTGGAAGCTCTCAAAGTGTTCTAAGCCAGATGGGTTTACTTCATAAAACAAATATTAATGGAAACTAAGAGATAAATCCCAATAAATTATCACTTTCTAATTTGATATCTTGCCAAAGATCACTTTATCAATAAGTTGCAAGCTTTCTGTGGGTTGGAATGACTATGTTGTGACCTCCATGAGTGGAGCATGAGTGATATTGGGAATTGGAAGGGCAAACTAAAGAATTGGGTATGAAGTCATTGATTAGGTTATCCATGGAATCTAAGATTCTGTCAAAGGTCTCTGATAGTCCAATTCCTCCCAATAGATTATCAATAGAGAAGTCCACCAGCTTTGGATCAGAACCCATGAATGAGCCTGGAATAAATGCATATCCCATGAGCCTTGCAATTTCCCTTCTCCCTCCCCCAAAAGCATTGATTCGCTCTTTCACATAATTCATGCCCATCCAACTGAAATTCCTTTTGATTTGATACAGGGAGATTGATCAATTTATGTTGAGCCACTTATAAGAAAGCTGCTCTAGGAAAGAATTATGTTGAATCTGCATATTTATACTATGCCTCTTGTACTTGTACTCCAAACAACAATTTGGTTGAGTCTACATATTTATTCTGAATATTTATGTGCTCTACTTCTTAGACTAATTACTTGCTTCATTTTTATTGAGAATATGTCTCATTTTGAAAAAATAAAGGCTTGCCTTAATTTCTACAATACAACATAAAAGGAAGGAATAAAAATTCTATTGTAGGTGAGTTTTAGCTACTGATCACAAACTATCATGGAAGGCTTGAGGTGTCTAGTGATCACACAATCCCCACTTTCTGTGTAACACTACTCATGTTACAAAGAAGAATTCAAAGATATTATGAGGCATACATCTGAATAGCCATAATTATCTATGTAGGACTACAAATTTCTTAGTTAAAAAGTGGTACAACTGGGAGGTGCTTCATCCTTGGGAGGGTGACACTTGATGTTTGTTAAAGGTAAGGAATCTGTTGGCAGTTTCAGACTATTTTTTAGGTTCCTGCTTGTTCTTTTTGGTACTAGTTTGTTTCAAGTTGTTTGCATTAGGGCTCATATGGTGACTACATATGGTTTTTGCTAGGTTGTAGCTTTTTTAAATGCATCATTCATGTTTCTCTTATTCTGGGTTCAAAGGTGTCTTCTCGTGCTACTTGTCCCTTGAGATGATGAGGTGAAAAAGGAGTAGTTTTCTAATATGCTGGGTGAAAGGAATTTGGAGGCTATTATCCTATATTTTTTGTTGGTAGTATTTTCTGGCACATTATCCGTATTGAGGCTCCTAAGATGGGTTTCTGCATAAGGTTTTTGCTATGTTATATGTTTTCTAAAATTCCTTCAGCATATTTCCCTTGCTCTTGTTTTTAAGAAAATTTCTTTGCCCCTAGGTTGACAAAGATTTTTGGGTAGCAATTTGTACATACTATATTATGGCATTTAATGCTTATTGTGCCTGTGCACATCATATTGTAATAACACTTCTATGTTTTTGGGTGGAAGCCCCTACAGAACCCCAACTATTTAATCTAAAAAAACAATGCAAATAGATCATGTGATTGATTATGCATTTGTACCCATATTGTCACATTTTACCCACTCTCAACCTCAATGGCCCAATCAAGTGTATAAAACTGTTAAAGTCAAGAAAAAAAGAGGAAAATTGGGACAAAAGTTGCCTGATTATTTGCACAATTTTCAATGAGATTTTTTACCTCCAATAGGCAGGATTTGAACTTCTAGGACATGTCAGTACATTTTCATGAAAACATGAACAAAATTCAGTGAATTATAACCAAAAAATCTTAAACCTCTAACCTTTATTGCTCCAAAAGAGAAAGTAGACTTAGTCCTAATGATATGGGCTTATGCAGCTATAACTCTTATGACACATACTCAAGCACACATACCTCTGGCAGAAAAGAACTACATTGCTCTCAACCATTTCATGACCAAATATATAATATCCCCTTTCATCTGTAGACTGAATCTTTAGTGTGATAGCTAAATGTGGGCCTCTAACTTAGCTATACACTTCAACATAGTCATTATTCTTCAGTTGCATACAGGAATGAATATGGATTCATTCTTCCTGTATGTCTGAATGAGTTGACCTGTTGCCTTCTAGAAGGCAAGAGTATGATCTTGCTCTCAGATCATTGCATGCTCAGTGACTACACACTAACCTAAATGAAGGATTTAGAGCTATATGATTGATCTAAATGACTGATTAAACTAAATGCAAATGTAGTTTGTTGTTCATCCAAGCTAATTAGATTCAATTTTAGAAGCACCAAATTAAATGTGAGATATTCATTTTAAAAACACCAAATTCAAGTGTGCTCTAAGATTAGATTTGCATGCTTGAAAATAATAAACAACAATACTAAATAAATGAAAGCTAAAATGCTAAGAATGCTAGAATGAAAATGCAGTATAATAACGTTAATAAAAAGTTAGAATCCTTTGTGAAGGAAAAGAGTTTCTCTTTTATAGAAATCTCTCTTGAATCAACAGTCGAGATCGAACAAAAAGAGTGGCTCAGATTTGATTGAAGAAGCACAATCCATGTGCAATTGATTCAATTTGTTGAGAGATCCAGTTGACTGAACTAACTGATCAGTTATTTTGGAAATTTCCATATTCAATTTTCAGTTAACTGAAATGTTTCCAAAATGATAAACAGCTGAGAATTAGTTAACTAAGTGGAACTAGACTGTTTCCAAAATGATAAATCAGGTAACTTAGATTTTATGATCTCATATGCATTTTTAATAATTTAATGTATTTTGAATGCATATTTATGATTTTATAATTAATTTAATTCCTTTTTGATTTAATTGACAATTTTGTAATTTTTATTTAATTAATATATATTAGAATATCAATTAAATAATTAACATAAGGATTATTTTCCAATGTAATCTGATTTCAGGAATTAATTAATTAATCAAGTATGATGATCAATTAGGACCTAGGGTTTAGGTCAGATCGGTTTGAATTGATGGATTGCCTGTTTGGTTTAGGACTTAGGGGAACCAAGATTTAGTGTTCCTTGATTAAATGTTGAGATTGGGGTTCTAGGCTTTAAATGATCATTTCTAGGTGATTACACTTGCCCCTCTTTGAATTGATGTGTGATTAGTGCATTGATTCAAAGACTTGTTAGAGAGAAGACCCAGAATAGTTTGATTTGAAGCGATGAAACCATTCTTTTGAAGAAGAAGACTGACTTCAAGCTTGATTGGATGAAGATCGATCAAAATATATAAATAGAATACTCAGCTTGATTTTAAGCAATGAAACTGAACATTTGTCAGGAAATCTTAAACATTTTGATTGGTTTGAACGAATAACCAGTTTGATTTGAAGTGATGAAACCGATTACCATTAAGAGATTTGATTAGCAAGCAAATTGACTTGATTTGAAGCAATGAAGCCAATTTGATCAATGTATTAGGTTTCAATAATGAATATCGCGTATAAGACCAATATTGTCTAGTTTCGAGTGTATTCACCACTGTATAAGACCATTGATTAGGTTGCCTTTGATTTAATATGATCTCAACTTGATTTGATGTGATGAAGCTGAGACACCCCAAGCAATGGGGTTTTGATTGAGGATGTGATCACATGAATGTCGATGACCTGATCCTGCTCCCTTAGGAGAAAAATGGAAATATGGCTAGGTGCCCCAGTGATGAGAAGCAATTTGATTGATAACATGATGCAAGAAGAAGCTAATCTGATTAGAAAGAGGTCTCACATAGTTAGGACAAAAAGATGTACTTGATGAGAGGTCCTGTTTTAACCAAGATTGACCACAAGTAAGATACATGGATTGATTAGAAGAAAAGCATGAGATATTTCCATTGGTTGTGCAAGCGGTCAGATTTTGATTTTGATTTCGATCCTAAAAATAGAATCAGGACAGTTGATTTAGCAAGAAGTGTCATGTTCACGCACAACGAACCACTTGATGATGAGAAGATTGATCGATTTGAGTCTTAAATCCTTCACATTGGATAGAGATAAATTTATTATGCATATTTCATCACTATGCAGATGCAGATGTAAGACTAACATGAATGCAACCTAAGGTGTAGTCACGAGCTTTAGCTTTGAAAATTTTCATCATTGAGCATTTTGGAACATTGGAGTCGATACAATCCTTTCTGGTGTCACTGCAACCATAAGAATATGAATATGACTTTCATCGGATAAGATATGAGAAACTAACGTAGGCATCAAGACATAAAAGTTGAGATGACCTGAAGGTCATTTCTAGTTGATGTGGCAAGGGTACACCAGTATCGAGGCATTCAAAGCCAAGATAACCATGAGTGCAATCTTGGTTAAACTGTTGAAATAGTCCCAAGGGATAACTGAGAGGGGGGTGAATCAGTTATCAGTAAGTTGAATTCTTTTCTCTAATTAATTACAAAATATCATAAGCACATACACATTTAAGATAACACAAAATAGAACACTGCAATTTTGGTTACGGGGAAATCAAACTAGGTAAAAACCCGGGTGGGAATTAGCACCTACAAAGAACTGTACTTGAGTATAATAATCCCTATTAGAAGATATTACAATATTGTTAGGAGTTGTTCTTTACAATGCAATAAGTAAAGTGACTTGGTTAAGGGTCGGACCCTATTAGGATTCTTTTATAAATAACCCTGTTAGGGGTGAGGACTCACTGTCCAAAAGCTCACTACTAATATGATGAAGGCTACAACCTTCAGAAAAATAGATATACACTATATCTAATAATGAACTATTTGAGTAAACCTTCTATCTTGATCAGTTCCAATGAATTGTATATATTCTCTGCTTCTTCACATAGATATTTATCTGATGAATGAAATGACTTTACTGTCCCAAAATAATCAGCATTTTGTTTTGTCCTCCTTCTGTCTCTTTTCTTATCATTCACACTTGGTGATCTTCAAATGAACTACTATAAGTATCTACTCCAAAAGATATGATCTTTGTCATATTTAGGAATCCCTTCCATGCTTCTTTAGTCGGCCAAACTAAGCATGCAACATAATTAGAATAGTACAACTCAAATTGAATAGACACATTTCTTCACATAGTCGGCTCCACCAAAATTACCCAAATGTCATGCTTCAGATGAAACATGATTAGCGCCTTTGGTTAATTAACTTAGACTCATAACTAAACATGAATTAGAACACAAATATCCCATAGATAGACACAACTGAAGAATTAATAAAATTACTGTCGGCTTTCTGAAAATAGTCTTCTGAAACTGTGTCTGGTAAACAGAGTAACATAACTCAACTATTACTGAATATATGAATCTGCATGTATGTACATGGTATAGTAACTATGTCTGAAACATAAAAATAACCATGCAAGGCTTCTACATATCCATACTAAAAAGTGAATACAGTTCACTACTGTATGCTATATGTTGTCATCAATGACAAACATATAGTCAACTATTTTCATAGAAGAAAATCTCCAAAAATCTCCACCTTTGACATTGATGGCAACATATGATATGAAAAACACCATCAACCCAGAGTATCCTCCTTTTTACAATATTCTCAATATCCTCATCAAAAGTTCCTCTTCACTGCTGCAGCTCCTCTAACTGTGTTTTTATTTTCATGACTATATACTCCCCCAGAGTATATGCTCCCCCTTACTATATACTCCCCCTTTGACATCAATGGAAAAGGGTGTCAAATACCACTAAGCATAGGTACTACTCCAGAATTAGAGTAGTCAACCATTCATTAGTCACCAAGGACTGATGCTCTTGCTGCAAATTCTAATCAGACTCAGGAAAGGGAATTACTCCCAGCTTCTCCCTGAGATACTCAAAAGTATCTTTTGATAAAGGCTTTGTAAAAATATCTGCTAACTGTAGTTTAGTTCTCACATAATCCAAATTTACTTCTTTGTCTGCAACTTTTTCTCTTAGAAAATGATATTTTATTTCAATGTGTTTTGTCTTTGTGTGCATCACAAGGTTCTTTGACATATTTATAGTGCTAGTGTAATCATAGTGAATAACAATAGGATAATCAATCTAAATTCCAAAGTCTTTTATCATCTGTTTGATCCAAACAATTGTAGAACAATTCAATGCTATTGCTACATATTATACCTCAGCTGTTGACTGAGAAATACAATTCTACTTCTTTCTTGTCCAAGTGACCAATCTATCTCCAAGGAATACTGCTCCTCCTAAGGTACTCTTTTTTTCATCAACACAACCTACCCAATCAGCATCAGTATACACATGAAGTTGTACATTCTCTGAGTTAGGATACCATAAACCGTAGTCTATAGTTCCCTTTAAGTATATGAATATTATTTATATTTCCATTAAGTGATTTTGTTTAGGTTCAGTTGCAAATCTTCCAACAATGCCAACTGCATTAGAAATATCAGGTCTAGATTGAGTGAGATATATGAGATTTCCAATCATAGACTTGTATAGTTTCTTGTCAACTGTTGTGGAATCATCATCTTTAGAAAGCTTGCTTCCTGTTGTCATGGGGGTGCTTACTGGCTTGCAATCTTCCATCTTGAAATTCTTTAATATCTCCTTCACATATTTAGACTGATTTATGAATATGCCTTTGTCTCTTTGTTTTACATTTAATCCCAAAAAGAAATTGATAGGTCCAATCATGCTCGTTTCAAATTCACTTTGCATCTCTTTTGCAAATTTTGCACTAAGCTTGTCATTACCTCCAAAAATAATGTCATCAACAAAGATAACAACAAGTAGTAAACCTTCAAGTGTCTCTCTAATGAATAGGTTGCAATCTACTGCTCCCTTTTTTAATCCAATATTTTTAAAGTAGCCATCAAGTCTCTCATACCATGCTCTTGGGGCCTGTTTAAGTCCGTAGAGGGCTTTCTTTAGTTTGCATGCCATGTCTGATTTTTCTGAAAGTTTGAATTCTTCATGCTTCTCTATGTAGACTTCTTCCTTCAAGTCACCATTTAGGAAAGCTGACTTGACATCCGTCTGATATACTTTGAAGTTCTTGAATTTTGCATAGGCTAAAAATAACTTTATAGCTTCCAGTCTTCTCAGAGGAGCAAATGTATCAGAATACTCAATTCCTTCTCTTTGCACATATCCTTTAAATACTAATCTTTCTTTATTTCTTATCACTATCCCATCTTCATTCATCTTTTTTCTGAATATCCACTTAGTTCCAATCCCGTTCTTGTCACAAGGTCTAGGGACCAATTCCCATGTGTCATTCTTCATTATTTGATCTAATTCTTCTTGCATTGCACTTTGACAATGTGAATCATTGCACGCATCTTCAACACTTAAGGGTTCAATCTGTGAAAGTAAGCATACCTCTTCATCAATGGTTGAACCTTTTGCTTTGGATCTTGTCAAGACTTTACTACTTTGATCTCCAATGATATATTCTTAAGAGTGGTATTTAGATGTGTATTTTGAGATTTTAGTTGCGACACTCTCATCTATAATCTATGATTCTTCTTGACTTGGTTCAGGATTATTGCATGATACATCAATACAGTCAAACATTTCTTTAATAATTGTATCCTTATTGATAGTTCTAGGTTCATCTTCAATCATAGGTGTATATTCATAATATCTCTCTTGAATCATGAACTCCTTATCAATCTTCACATGTGCACTCTCAATGATTTTCTTCAACCTTAAATTGAAACATCTATAAGCTTTGCTCTTAGTAGAGTAACCAATAAAAATACCTTCATCACTTCTAGCATCAAATTTTCCAACACCATCATCTCTCTTGATGTGGCACTTGCTTCCAAAGATTCTGAAGTATTTTACTGTAGGTACATTACCAAACCAAAGTTCATAAGGTGCTTTGTCTATGCCTGGTCTTAGTTGAATTATGTTGATAGTATAGAGTGTTGTATTGACTGCATCTCTCCAATAGGTGTGTGCAACTTTCCCTTCAATCATAATAGTGCATGTTGTGTCAAGTATTATCCTGTTCCTCCTTTTTGCAATTCCATTTTGTTGAGGAGTTCTGGGTACACTTAGTTGTCTTTTTATCCCATATTCTTCACGGTACTCAAGAAACTTATCAGAGGTGAATTCTCCTCCTCTATCAGATCTCAGATATTTTATCTTTAATCCAGATTCATTTTCAACTTTAGCTTTGAATATTTTGAACTTCTCAAAAGCTTCATATTTGTCTTTTAAGAATGCAACCCACATCATCCTAGAGAAATCGTCAACAAAAAAAATAAAATACCTTTCACCATAGTATGATCTTGTTTGAGTAGGTCCACATAGGTTTGTATGTATTAGATCTATTTTGTTCTCTGTAGAGTTCTATTTTCTTTTGAATGAGGTCCTCACATGCTTTCCCATCACACATTCCCTGCACATAGTATCAATTGGTCTTGCAATACTAGGAAGGTCTCTTACTGCCTTTAAATTACTTATCTTCACTATGTTGTCAAAATTGATATGACAAAGTCTTTTATGCCAAAGCAAAATATCAACCACTTTTGCAACAAAACAAATTACTTCGGAGTTAAGCTGAAAAAAATTACCTTTAGTCTTTGAGCCTGATGTAATCATGTCTCCTTCTTTGTTGTTAATAATGTATCTGTTGTTTTTGAATTCCAACTGATATCATTTATCTAACAATTTTCCAACACTTAGTAAGTTATGATGCAAACCATCAATGTAAAGAAGATCATTTGTCTTGTCCTTTCCATCTAAGGTGATAGATCCTCTACCTATGATAGGTTTGGGAGTGTTATCTCCAAATCTGACCATGCCACCTTTGCACTTGTCTAGATGTAAAAATCTATCTTTGTCACATGTCATGTGATGTTAACACCTGTTGTCTATGATCCAGTCTGTTCTAATGTCAGCTTGTGAGACTAAGGCCAATTCTTGTGCTTTCGTTCCATCTTCAATTTCTATTGTTTTAATCATTTTTTCATTATCTTTATTGCAATGAATCCAATTTCATCTTCTCCTGAATCATCATTAGTTACACCATCTTTAGCATGATAGCATTCCTTAGTATATTTGGGTTTTTAATATTATATGTACTTCTTGACTCTTGTAGGACACTTGGATGCAAAGTGACCAACTTTGTTGCATGAGAAACATTTGAATGGTATCTGTCATTCATATTTTCCTTTACCTTTCCTTTCCTTCTTAGCAATCATAGAAATTATTTCTTCGAGTTTTGTATCAACTTCTTCTTTCTCATTATTACTAGAGATGCTCAAGGATTTCTTGCCATGAACTGAGGCTTTGAAGGTTGTTTCCATTTTAGGTTTTGTCTTCAATCTTGATATCTCAAATGCTGATATTTTTCTAATCAAGGTTTCTCTTTTGAAGTCCTTTGGGAATTGCATGGTTTCATCTAAGATGTTTATCTTGCTTTCATAATTTTCTATCAATGTGGTCATTAATTTTTCCTTTATATCATCCTCTGAAATTTCTCCACCATTGTTCTTGATTCCTGAGACTACTTCATTAATCTTCTAATTGTAATCTCTGATGTTTTCTTTAGGTAGCATCTCTGGGTATGTGCACCAAGATGGGGGACCAAAAAGGTGCCAAATACCTTTTTGGGCCCCATCCATGCTTAGGGCACATGCCCTATAGGGCATACACTATATAGGGCACACGCCCTATGGATTGGGAAATTCAAACCATAGGGCGCATGCCCTATAGGGCGTGCACCCTAATTTCTTTTATAAAGAGTTTGGGCAGCCACTTTGTGGCTTATTTTTCTTCTCCAAAGTTGTGGCTTGCTATTTTCATCTTCATAACAGTAAATACATGATTCATTGTGAGGTTTTCTCCATCAAAGTGAAGCAAAAATGGCTCCACAACGTCAACAAGGTCAAATTGGAAGAAGAGGTAAGTGATTCTACAACCATGAATGCTATTTGTTTTGAATTTAGGTTTAATTTTTAGTTTTTCTTCAAATTTGATTGTGAAATTCTCTTGTCTTAAATTTTATATTTAATTAGAGTTTTAAAATAGATTTTCTTTTAATGGCCAGGAAGGAATGATATCCCCACAGAAAATCCTCAACCGAACCCTCCATCTTCTCGTCATGAACAAATGGATGCTAAAAATAACCAAGAAAATGAACCCCAGCAGCCCTCACCAATTGAGAAACCTCCTCTTGGAATACATGAAAACTTGATAAACCAAATAGAAAATGGGAAAAAGGAAATATAATCTTTAATTAGGAGGTTAAAAGATTTTATTGGTACAAATCCTAGAAGGGAAACACTTTCAAAATCATTAAAATTGATCTTGACCCACGTATGTTAAGTTAGTGGGAAACTAAATTTATGGCACAACAATAGAGAAGAACAAAAACAATACTATGCAAATAAATTATCATACGAGGACATAAAAAATGCAAATAAACTCTTTTGTTGTTAATAATGCATCTGTTGTTTTTGAATTCCAACTGATATCATTTATCTAACAATTGTCCAACACTTAATTAGTTATGATGGAAACCATCAATGTAAAGAAGATCATCTGTCTTGTCCTTTCCATCTAAGGTGATAGATCCTCTACCTATGATAGGTTTGGGAGTGTTATCTCCAAATCTGACCATGCCACCTTTGCACTTGTCTAGATGTACAAATCTATCTTTGTCACATGTCATGTCATGTGAACACCTGTTGTCTATGATCCAGTCTTTTCTAATGTTAGCTTGTGAGACTAAGGCCAATTCTTATGCTTTCTTTTCATCTTCAATTTCTATTGTTTTAATCATTTTTTCATTATCTTTAATTGCAATGAATCTAATTTCATCTTCTCCTGAATCATCATCAGTTACACCATCTTCAACATGATAGCATTCCTTAGTATATTTGGGTTTTTAATATGATATGTACATCTTGACTCTTGTAGGACACTTGGATGCAAAGTGGCCAACTTTTTTGCATGAGAAACATTTGAATTGTATCTGTCATTCATATTTTCCTTTACCTTTCCTTTCCTTCTTAGCAATCATAGAAATGATTTCTTCTATTTCTGTATCAAATTCTTCTTTCTCATTATTACTAGAGATGCTCAAGGATTTCTTTCCATGGATTGAGGCTTTAAAGGTTGTTTCCATTTTAGGTTCTGTCTTGAATCTTGGTATCTCAAATGCTGATATATTTCTAATCAAGGTTTCTCTTTTGAATTCCTTTGGGAATTGCATGGTTTCATCTAGGATGTTTATCTTACTTTCATAATCTTTTGTTAATGTGGTCATTAATTTGTCCATTAAATCATCCTCTAAAATTTCTCCACCATTGTTCCTGATTCCTGAGACTGCTTCATTAATCTTCTGATTGTAAGCTCTGATGTTTTCTTTAGGTAGCATCTTTGGGTATGTGCACCAAGATGGAGGACCAAAAAGGAGAAAAATACCTTTTTGGGCCCCATCCGTGCTTAGGGAACACGCCCTATAGGGCATACACTCTATAGGGTGGACGCATGCCCTATGGTTTGGGAAATTCAAAACATAGGGCGCGCTCCCTATAGGGCGTGCACCCTAATTTATTTTATAAAGAGTTTGGGCAGCCACTTTGTGGCTTATTTTTGTTCTCCAAAGTTGTGGCTTGCTATTTTCATCTTCATAATAGTGCGTACATGATTCATTGTGAGGTTTTCTCCATCAAAGTGAAGCAAAAATGGTACCACGATGCCAACAAGGTCAAACTGGAAGAAGAGGTAAGTGATTCTACAACCATGAATGCTATTTGTTTTGAAATTTAGGTTTAATTTTTAGTTTTTCTTCAAATTTTATTGTGAAATTCTCTTGTCTTAAATTTTATGTTTAATTAGAGTTTTAAAATAGATTTTCTTTTAATGTCCAGGAAGGAATGATATCCCCCCAGAAAATCCTCAATTGAACACTCCATCTTCTCCTCATGAACAAATGGATGCTGAAAATAACCAAGAAAATGAACCCTAGCCGCCCTCACCAATTGAGAAACCTCCTCTTGGAATACATGAAAACTTGATAAACCAAATAGAAAATGGGAAAAAAGAAATAGAATATTTAATTTGGAGGTTAAAATATTCTATTCATATAAATTCTAGAAGGGAAACACTTTCAAAATCATTAGAATTGATCTTGACCCACATAGGTTCAGTTAGTGGGCAACTAAATTTATGGCACAACAAAAGAGATGAACAAAAACAATACTATGCAAATAAATTATCATAAGATGAAATAAAAAATGGAAATAAACTCTTTTGTTGTTAATAATGCATCTGTTGTTTTTGAATTCCAACTGATATCATTTATCTAACAATTGTCCAACACTTAGTAAGTTATGATGCAAACCATCAATGTAAAGAAGATCATATGTCTTGTCCTTTCCATCTAAGGTGATAGATCCTCTACCTATGATAGGTTTGGGAGTGTTATCTCCAAATCTGACCATGCCACCTTTGCACTTGTCTAGATTTACAAATCTATCTTTGTCACATGTCATGTGATGTGAACACCTATTGTCTATGATCCAGTCTGTTCTAATGTCAGCTTGTGAGACTAAGGCCAATTATTGTGCTTTCTTTTCATCTTCAATTTCTATTGTTTTAATCATTTTTTCATTATCTTTAATTGCAATGAATCCAATTTCATCTTCTCCTGAATCATCATCAGTTACACCATCTTCAACATGATAGCATTCCTTAGTATATTTGGGTTTTTAATATGATATGTACTTCTTGACTCTTGTAGGACACTTGGATGCAAAGTGGCCAACTTTGTTGCATGAGAAACATTTGAATGGTATCTATCATTTATATTTTCCTTTACCTTTCCTTTCCTTCTTAGCAATCATAGAAATGATTTCTTCTATTTCTGTATCAACTTCTTCTTTCTCATTATTACTAGAGATGCTCAAGGATTTCTTGCCATGGACTGAGGCTTTGAAGGTTGTTTCCATTTTAGGTTTTGTCTTCAATCTTGATATCTCAAATGCTGATATTTTTCTAATCAAGGTTTCTCTTTTGAAGTCCTTTGGGAATTGCATGGTTTCATCCAAGATGTTTATCTTGCTTTCATAATCTGTTGTCAATGTGGTCATTAATTTTTCCATTATATCATCCTTTGAAATTTCTCCACCATTGTTCCTGATTCCTGAGACTGATTCATTAATCTTCTGATTGTAAGCTCTGATGTTTTCTTTAGGTAGCATCTCTGGGTATGTCCACCAAGATGGGGGACCAAAAGGGTGCCAAATGCCTTTTTGGGCCCCATCTGTGCTTAGGGCACACACCCTATAGGTCATATGCTCTATAGGGTGCACGCCGTATAGGGCACATGCCCTATGGTTTGGGCAATTCAAACCATAGGGCCGTGCCCTATAGGGCGTGCACCCTAATTTATTTTATAAAGAGTTTGGGAAGCCACTTTGTGGCTTATTTTTCTTCTCCAAAGTTGCGGCTTGCTGTTTTGATCTTCATAACAGTGTGTACGTGATTCATTGTGAGGTTTTCTCCATCAAAGTGAAGCAAAAATGGCTCCACAATGTCAACAAGGTCAAACTGGAAGAAGAGGTAAGTGATTCTACAACCATGAATGCTATTTGTTTTGAAATTTAGGTTTAATTTTTAGTTTTTCTTCAAATTTGATTGTGAAATTCTCTTGTCTTAAATTTTATGTTTAATTAGAGTTTTAAAATAGATTTTATTTTAATCGCCAGGAAGGAATGATATCCCCATAGAAAATCCTCAACTAAACCCTCCATCTTCTCCTCATGAACAAATGGAGGCTAAAAATAACCAAGAAAATGAACCCCAGCTGCCCTCACCAATTGAGAAACCTCCTCTTAGAATACATGAAAACTTGATAAACCAAATAGAAAATGGTAAAAAAGAAATAGAATCTTTAATTTGGAGGTTAAAAGAATCTATTCGTATAAATCCTAGAAGGGAAACACTTTCAAAATCATTGGAATTGATCTTGACCCACGTAGGTTCAGTTAGTGGGCAACTAAATTTATGGCACAACAAAAGAGAAGAAAAAAAACAATACTATGCAAATAAATTATCATATGAGGACATAAAAAAAAAAAAGAGATCACAAAAGCCGACATTTGCAAACTTTTTAAAAAGCCAGGGAAAATTGAAACTCTTAAACCCACAACAAGGAGGATCCTAATTCATTGGTGCTTGAATGAAGATATAAAAAAACATTTTTGGGACAGATGGTGGATGATCTTTTATTCCCTTCCCTGTAACAATCATGAGGTTCCTATCTATTTCCTGAGGAAACTCTATTGTGAGGTTTTCCTGAATGAAGTGCCAAATTATTTTGACTTTCTAGAGTCTCAGGGTAGAGGTGGGGGATCATCATTTGATAGACCTATGGCACATTATGACCCTAATGCACCTAGGTTTCCCAGTGGCAAGCCATAGGTGGATCATGTTAGTATTCCTTCCAATTTGAAGGAACATGTGGAAGTGGACACACTAGGCACGATTAGTGCTCTGACACAGACTCTCAGCCAGTGTGTCACTCCTCTAGTCAAGGGTGACCATGGTCAGTCTACGAGGGGTCATTTTTGTCATTCTTGTGGATCCCTGTGCACATTTGGTACTACTGAGAGAGAGGAAGAGGATGATGGACTTATGCCTGATGTTTTTCTCAATACAACATTTGGCATTGATACACATGTAAATATTTGCAAGTTCATTAAATTTATTTGATCATATTTCATTTTTAAATGAATGAATTTAATTAAATTAGTATATAATTTTTATGATTAAAATTTAGGGAGCGAGTGTTGGTGGCAGTGGGAATGATCACCCAGACCCTTTATACACTACCACGTCAACTCCACAAGTATGTATCGAATAAAACTTTTTTTAAAGTATACATTTGATTATTCTATAATTATATGGATGTTTGTCTCATAACTTATTATGCATGTACATTAGTTCACTGCTCGGCCATCAACGTTGATTGTAGACAGCGAAGGGCCTCGTTCACATTTTGTTGAGGTATGTTTATTTGCATGTTAATTTGATTTACTTGATTATATTTAATTAATAAATGAATGAATAACTAAATTAGT
>MU227674.1:333184-363113 GCA_018584345.1 Thuja plicata
AATTGAGTTAATCATTTCATCAAGTCTTTCTACTGTTAGATCCTTCACATCCCCCACCTCAATTAGTTTACCCTTTTGATATGATTTTTCCCACCAGCTTCTGAGAATAAGCCTATTTTTCCAATGATGCAAAGCAACTTCTACACACACACTCTCACTCTCCTCCTCTCTCTCACTCTCCCTCCCTCCCCCTCTCTCTCTCCCTCTCTCTCTCTTCCCACCTCTATCTCTCTTCCTCTCTCTCTCTTCCCACCTGTCTCTCTCTCTCCTTCCTTTTGTGATTTTGTGTCTAATATAGGGTGTACGCCCTATACTTACTATAGGGCGTATGCCCTTTTAATGACATTGAATTTTACCAAGCCTAAGGCTTGGATTTTCCTTGGAGTTCCAACCCAAAGGCTTGGAGAATTCAAACAGGCCTGAGACGTGCTTTCCAGCAAACTTACTAAAAAATAACATTTTTTCTTGTGTGCTCCCCATCAGGTTTGCACGTAGTTCAATAATGATAACATCAGATGACATGATATTGTAGATCTCTCTGATAGCTATCTAACCATGTAATTTATTTTCAATTCTCATTATGTTAAGCATTTCATCTCTAATTTATTTTTTAAGTATGTCTGATTTTTGTCAGAAACCAACGTGTATTCATTTGGGCTTAGATATTGGCTCGTTCATCGAATTTTGAAAAAAATTACATTTTCAGAAATTAGACTCCATTCTACACACTTTAAAAAAAAGAAGTTTTGATTTTCAATTAGTTTTCAATGATTTCTAGGTGGAGCACATAGAAATTTTACATTTTCAGGATGTTTCCACTTTAGAAAATGGCAAAAAATCACACTTTCATAAAAAAAATTAGCAAAAAAATATGGGATAAACTAGATGGCACTATCTAATTTCTTACTAGAGCAATTTAATTTTTTTTTTTTAAAAGTTAACATTTTAGGGGGAGCACACCAGATGCTATGTTATGTTTTTTCATAAAAAATAGGACCACTTTTTGTGCTCCCCCTTTTTGAGGGCCTTAATCTCCACCATTTCTAAAAAAAATTAGTAGTTTAGAAACTAGATTTGGAGTAGAACAACTCTTGTTTTTGTCACATTTTAAAATTTTGAGTGTAAGTATCCTTAATTTCTCATTGAAGTTCAGAGTTTGCTGATTTCAGAAAAAAAGTGGCATCTTATACCCCATTTTTGGTCCCCCATCTTTGTGCACTTGCCCCTCTAAATTGTTGTATCTTTTCTTCCATGTCTTTGTGTGTGCATTCTTGGCTTGGATGTCTCCTTCAAACATGTCTTCTAGGTATTTCCAAATTGAATATGCTTTGTCTGCCTTCTTGATCTCAAAAAATTCACTGTCAGATAGGGCACTAATTAGGTATTCTTTGGAAATTGCATTTTGGGTGAATACTTCCTTTTGTTTATTAGTATAATCTTCTTCTGCAAGGTCCTTCAAGCTGGGAACTTCAATTGCATGAGTATCAATCTCATAAATCTCAAAACCAATGCACTGAAGATGTGTTATCATTTTGTTCTTCCAGTCAAGATAATTCTCTCCATCAAACTTAGGACTCTCTTTCCTGAAGTACTTCATTTGATGTACCTTAAGTTGTTAGGATTTCTCTCCAAGGCACTTGGCTCTGATACCATTTGTTGGAATAGTCCCAAGGGATAACTGAGAGGGGGGGTGAATCAGTTACCAATAATTTAAATTCTTTTCTCCAATTAATTACAGAATATCATAAGAACATACACATTTAAGATAACACAAAATAGAACACCACAATTTTGGTTACGAGGAAACCAAACTAGTTAAAAACCCCGATGGGAATTAGCACCCACAAAGAATTGTACTTGAGTATAATAATCCATGTTAGAAGATCTTACAACCCTGTTAGGAGTTTTTCTTTACAATGCAATAAGTAAAGTGACCTAGTTAAGGGTCAGACCCTGTTAGGAGTGTTTTACAAATAACCCTGTTAGGGGTGAGGACTCACTGTCCAAAAGATCACTGCTAATATGATAAAGGCTACAACCTTCATAAAAATAGATATACACTATATCTGATAATGAACTATTTAAGTAGACCTGATGTCTTGATTAGTTTCAATGAATTGTATATATTCTCAGCTTCTTCACATAGATATTTATCTTATGAATGAAATGAATTTACTGTCCCAAAACAATTAGCATTCTATTTTGTCCTCCTTCTATCTCTTTTCTTATCATTCACACTTGGTGATCTTCAAATGAACTACTATAAGTATCTTATCCAAAAGATATGATCTTTGTTGGCTTTAGGAATCCCTTCCATGCTTCTTTAGTCATCCAAACCAAGCACGCAACATAATTAGAACCGCACAACTCAAACTAAATAGACACATCGCTTCACATAGTCGGCTCCACCAAAATTACCCAAATGTCATGCTTCAGATAAAACATGATTAGCGCCTTTGGTTAATTAACTTAGACTCATAACTAAACATGAATCAAAACATGCATATCCCATAGATAGATGCAACTGAAGAATCAATAAAATTACTATCGGCTTTTTGAAAATAGTCTTCTGAAACTGTGTCTGGTAAATAGAGTAACATAACTCAACTATTATTGAACATCTCAATCTGCTTGTATGTACATGGTATAGTAACTATGTCTAAAACATAAAAAACAACCATGCAAGGATTCCACATATTCATACTAAAAAGTGAATACAGTTCACTACAATATGCTATATGTTGTCATCAATGACAAACATACAGTCAACTATTTGCACAGAAGAAAATCTCCAACATAAACAAATAGAGCAATAACAGTCAAGAAGATAGTTCCGACCTCACCTTGGCATGCAAATAAATAGGATCGAGGGATGTGAGAATTTTTTGCCTTAATGCAAGAGCTCTTACCACATACACCTAGTTTATTTGACATTGTTGGATAATCAGGAGCACACCAAAATGAAGTAGACAAAGAAAAGATTAGCAAAATTAATGAGAACAGACAGCATACAAAGAGAAGTTGAGCATACTTCAGCCAGTTTCAAAGTTTTCAGATGTACATATGTATGAGGTGTTGAGAAATGCCATTATGCTTGTGAGTGCTTTCTATTTTATTTCTATTGATATGTTTTTTAGGTTTACGATATCCAATGTGTTAATAAACATAAATCTATGCAAAGATAGTGTTAAGAAACACTGTTGATTATGGTGTTGAGAAACACCTGTTTGCATTAGTAGCGAGTTGTCCTTCAGAAATGACAATATTACTGACTCTGGTGTAATCCAAAGATGTGATCAAATTTGAGGACCCATGCCCCTAGTAGAAAAAAATGATGACTAAATTGACTCATACTGAGATGTCAAAGCTGATTTGATTTCCCCTAGGTTATGAGTCTGGGTCATTTTCAAGCCAGGAGGGTTCTCAGAAGAACCTGAGTGTCACGAAAGTGATTGAAAGATTATGTACAAACTGAAGCAAAGGATTGCAAATACTGAGCATTTATAGATGGATTGCTGAGTACAAGAGGCACCTATTTACCAGGTTTTCACCTACTTGGCAGAGATTTTGTTTTTGCGACCATGGCACCTGTTTAATAGGTTTTCACCAAGGCACTTTTTCTTCTTTTTCAATTTTTTTGTATTTTTCCATTTTTAATTTTTTTTTTATTGATGCATCAAGGTGCCTATTGCTAAGTTTCCACCATGATGATCTTTTTTTTAGGAATTTTTTCAATTTTTAGATTTTTTCAGGACATTACTATGTACATGCTAATCACTGCGAATGCCTTAGGTGTAGAACTTCTTCAGATGGAGAGTGTTAATGGGGTCTTGAAGTGGTTCTCCTTTAGGTGTGGAGAGTCAATAGGCTCCAGAGGTGAATGCTACAGTAATGATATAAGGATCCAGCCAGTTGGGTTCAAACTTCCCCTTTTGTTCTCTATGTGACTGATTACGGGGATTTTCTCTTAGCACAAGGTCGCCCACCTGAAGTTCTCTAGGTCTAAATTTCTTGTTGTATCCTCTTGAAATTATTTTTTGATAAGCTCTAAGGTGATCAAAGGATACCTTCTGACGTTCATCTAGCATCTCTAGTTATTGGAGTATCAAAACTCTGTACTCTTCATTGGGTATAAGTATGCGCAAGGAAACCCTAAGAGATGGTATTTCTACATCTAGGGGTAAGACTTCTTCTACCCCATATAGAAGTGCAAATGGGGTTTCCCCTGTAGGCATTCTAATTCTCATTTTGTAAGCCCATATTGCAGTATTGATCTGTAGGTTCCAATCCCTTCCAGACTTGTTAACTATATGATGCAAGATTTTCAAAAAAAAATTATTTGAGGCCTCAGCCTGTCCATTACCTTGTGGGTAATAAATGGAAGAACAATGTTGTCTGATTTTGAATTTTTCACACAACTCATCCATGGTGTTGTTCTTAAATTGTCCTCCATTGTCAGTGATGATGGAGGAAGGTATGCCATAGCAACAAATGATGTAGTTCAGAATGAACAATGAGACTTGTTGTCTAGTCGCTTTAATGAGTGGGACTGCCTCAACCCAATTGGTGAAATACTCAGTAGCTGTAATAATGAACTTGTGTCCATTAGAAGATGAGGGGTGAATCTGCCTGATAAAATCAAATGTCCATTTGTTGAAAGGGCCAATGTGTGATGAAGGGAATGAGATCCCTTGCTGGAGCATGGATAAGATTTCCATATAGCTGGCATTTCTTACAAGGTTTTTCAAACCTGATAGCCTCTTTCTCCATATCTAGCAAATAATACCCTGCTCTAAGAACTTTTCAGGCAAGAGTCAAACCGTTAGAATGAGAACCACAAATTCCTTCATGGTCTTTAGATAACGCATGTTTGGACTCTTCTTTTTCTACACACCTAAGCAAAGTATCATTTAATCCTCGCCTATACAAATCGTTGGCCACAAGAACATATCGCAAGGCATTGTGAATGAGCTGACATTTTTCATTTTTGGTTAGTCCATTAGGAATGACCTGATGGCACAGGTAAGAGTAAACATGTTGATAACGGGAGGATTCATGTTCAATGACTGAATAGATCATTTAGGATTTAGGGGAGTTGTAGCAAGGGAAATGGATATTTTCCACCGAGAACTCATAGAAGAAATCATCCTCTTGTTGCTACAAGGAAGCTAGTGTATCCATGGCATTAGCTGCTCTATTTTGTATCCTTGGGATTTGTTGAAATGTGATGAAAGTGAAATATTTCTTAAATTCATCAACCATTCGTTTGTAAGGCATGAGTTTTTCATCCTTGGTCTGGTATACATCATTGATTTGGTTGATTACAAGTTGAGAGTCACCATGGACATGTAACTCAAAAACATTCCATTCAATAGCCAGTTTGATTCTATTTACCAATGCTTCATATTCTTTTGTGTTGTTTGTACAAGGAAACATGAGCTTGTACGCCTTTGGAATGGAATAGTTTTGAGGAGTCAGAAACAAAATCCCTACACCTGAACCTTGTTGTGTAAAGGATCCATCAAAGAACATTTTCTAGGATTTGTGAGTGATGTGCAAAATAGATCCATCAGGGAACTCAACATTGATTGGTTCATTCTCCTGCAGTGGAGCATCAAGCAGTTGATCTGCAATTTCTTATCCTTTGATTTCTTTACGCTCAATATATTCTATGTCAAATTCACTAAGAAGCATAAACCATTTATCCAATCTGCCGGTGAGGGTAGATTGACTTAGGAGATACTTCAAAGGGTCAATTTTAGCCACCAGTTTGACTGAGTGAGCCAACATGTAGTCATGCAGTTTCTGAGATGCAAAGACTATTACCAAGCACGCTTATTACCAAGCACGCTTTCTCGATCATAGAGTAGTTCATCTCATAGGATACCAATGTTCTACTGATATAGTAGATAGCATGTTCTTTCTTGTTTTCATCTTCCTATGCTAGCAGTGCCCCCAGTGACATTGAGATAGCTGAAATGTACAGAATCAATGGTTTGCCTTGTTGAGGCGGCATGAGTACTGGCAGGTTCACCAAGTACATTTTGATTTGAGTGAAACTTTTGTCACATTCTTCACTCCATTGATAAGTAATGCCCTTGTGCAGAGTCTTTGTAAATGGTTGTACTCTATTAGCCAACTGTGAGATGAACCTTCTGATAGATTGGATTCTCCCTTGGAGTGTTCTCATCTGACTTATGTTCTTAGAAAATGGAATTTCTAGTATTGCTTGCACCTTTTCAAGATCGACTTCTATGTCTTTAGCTAAGATAATGTAACCCAACAGCTTTCCAGAGGTAACACCGAATGCAAATTTCTTGGAATTTAACCTTAACTTTTCTAGTCAAATTTAGGGTTCCATTTGGCGATCGGGTCACTATATCTCGCTCCTCCGAAGTCCTTTTTTTGACTAAATTTTTCCATTCTATCCATGATTGGGCCTAAGTCTTGTAGGTGCATAGATCATTTCCATGATTTAGCAAGGGTATCATCCACATAGTCTTCCATGGTTTTGTGCATCATATCATGGAATATAGTTGTTACTTCACTTTGATAGGTAGCTCCTATTTTTTTCCAACCGAAAGGCATGACATTCCAGCAGAACGTTCCCCAGGAACATGTGAAGGCAGTCTTTTCTTGATCCTCTAGAGGAATCTTGATTTGGTTGTACCCCAAGAAACCATCCATGAGAGAATACATTTTATACCCAACAGTCATGTCTACAATCATGTCAATGTTAGGCAAAGGAAAGTAATCCTTTGGACATGCTTTGTTGAGATCCCTAAAATCAGTGCATATTCTGATGGACTTGTCTAGCTTTGACACTAGTACAATGTTGAAAATCCATTCTAAAATGTGATAGCTAAATGTGGGCCTCTAACTTAGCTATACACTTCAACATAGTTATTATTCTTTAGTTTCATACAGGAATGAATATGGATTCATTCATCCTGCATGCCTGAATGAGTCGACCTATTGCCTTCTAGAAGGCACGAGTATGAACTTGCTCTCAAATCATTGCAAGCTCAGTGACTACACACTAACATAAATGAATGATTCAGAGCTATATGATTGATCTAAATGATTGATTAAACTAAATGCAAATGCAGTTTGTTGGTCATCCAAGCTAATTAGATTCAGTTTTAGAAGCACCAAATGAAATGTGAAATATTCATTTTAAAAACACTAAATTCAAGTGTGCTCTAAGATTAGATTTGCATGCTTGAAAATAATAAAAAACAATACTAAATGAATGAAAGCTAACATTCTAAGAATGCTAGAATGAAAATGCAGTATAATAACGTTAATAAAAAGTTAGGATCGTTTGTGAAGGAAAAGAGTTTCTCTTTTATAGAAATCTCTCTCGAATTGATAGCTGAGATCGAACAAAAAGAGTGGCTTAGATTCGATTGAAGAAGCATAATCCATGTGCAATTGATTTGACTGGTCGAGAGATTCAGTTGACTGAACTGACTGACCACTTATTTTGGAAATTTCCATATTCAGTTTTCAGTTAACTGAAATGTTTCCAAAATGATAAACAGTGGAGAATTAGTTAACTGAGTGGAACTAGATTGTTTCCAAAATGATAAATCAATTAACTTGGTTTTGATGATGTCATATGCATTTTTAATAATTTAATTGATTTTGAATGCATATTTATGATTTTATAATTAATTTAATTCCTTTTTTATTTAGTTGACAATTTTGTAATTTTTATTTAATTAATATATATCAGAATATAAATTAAAATAATATACATAAGGATTATTTTCCAATGTAATTTGATTTACAAAATTAATTAATTAATCAAGTACGATGATCGATTAGGACCTAGGGTTTAGCTCAGATCAGTTTGAATTGATGAATTTCCTATTTGGTTTAGGACTTAGGGGAATCAAGATTTAGTGTTTCTTGATTAAATGTTGAGATTGGGGGTCTAGGGTTTAGTTAACAATTTTAGGTGATTATATTTAGTCCAATATTTATCTTGATAAAAATGGTAGATTTCAAAGGGAAAATTTTTGGACCATCCTATCATAGGTTGTGTAGTTATGCTTATAATTTATCGTTTCAGGTGTTCGATTTTACAGTTCTTATAGAAACAAATTCATAGAGTACGTTGGACTTGAATTCAAAAGAGTGTTTCTTTGCCCCAATTATTATGAGTTCCACCATGTGCATGATAGGCTATTTATTATGAATACCAAGTGAAACATGGTAGATTGAGCCCATGAAATCATAAAGGCCTAGATTTTAGAATTGAGTTAGAAATCGGTTTATGTTTTCAGCACTCTCCAAAATGTTAAGGAAAAACTTTCTTATCTCTAGACTTAACACCACTCAAAGGCCAACACCCTCCAATTGGCTTAAATATGGTGGATAGATACTTACTTCAAACAGGAAGAATAGAGCTCTAGATTAGGTAGTACTCCTAGAAAAAATTGATGCAACTCCTCATCAGTATAATCCCTGAAGTAGACTGTCAACGGTTCCAAAGTACCTGTACACAAATAAAAATAATCTTCGGTGACGTTTCTGATAAAAATCAAACCTACCATAGTATTTTTAGAAATTGTGTCCTAAATTGTTCCTAGAAATTGTATGTTAGCTTAGATGAGGCGGGTATAAAAGATATCATATCAGAGCAGAGCTGTATAATATCATAATGCAATGGTATATGCCGATAAAAACAATAATAGACAGGTAAAGGGGTATCATTAATAGAGTTTTATATCAATAAAAATCTCTTTTTCCTGTTGGATATTAGACCATAACTCACCAGAATGCAGGCATGAGACTTTATCATTACATAGTAAAATAATATTTTGATATTGAACTGTAAAGCAATGAAAAATTCTATTTTATGAAAAATTGTTTGCCAATAAAGTTGAATTTATCATGTGTCTTTATTAGATAATTTAAAATTGTAAATCTCTTTTTCATGCTGGATATCAGACTAGAACTCACCAGGCTGCAGGCATGAGACTTTATCATTGCATAGTAAAATAGTATTATGATATTGAACTGTAAGGCAATGAAAAAGTCTATTTTATGTAGATTTGTTTGCCAGTAAAGTTGCATTTATCATGTGACTATATTAGAAAATTTAAAATTATTTCTTACATTATTCTAGAGTAAAAATTTAAAACTTGAATTAGTTCTCTATGTCTTTTATTAGAAAATTTAAAATGTTATATCCCATTTCATCTGCAAACTAAAACTTTATTCCAAGGTTTATCTTGAAAAAACTGGTAGATTTCAAAGGGAAAAATTTTGGACCATCCTATCGTAGGTTGTGTAGTTATGCTTATAATTTATCATTTAAGGTATTTGATTTTACAGTTCTTATAGAAACAGATTCAGAAAGTACAGCGGACTTGAATTCAAAAGAGTGTTTCTTTGCCCCAATTATTTTGAGTTCCACTTGTTGGGACTGAAAAATGCAGTAAGGGTTTTTGAAGTACCATGTTAAAATTTTGCAATCTGACCCCCTATAAGTGCTTTTTTAGCCTATTTGCCTAGATGAGATTCTAAATTTTTTCATGCATGTCAGGTGTTTATTTCTCTTTTTTAGACATATGAAGACATCCTAGTTCATCAGTTTCAATTTTTGAGTTGTTTAGTGATGTCTTGATTTGAGCACTTGTCAAATTCTGCTTTTTTGCCTAAGTGTCAGTTTGTTGAAGCAGGCTCTGTTTGTATTTTAATATCTTGTGTCTTGTTAAGTTTCATGGCCTACCACTTTGAGGAATATTGATCATGCATATCAGAGAGCCTATATTTCAAATCCCAATTTATTCGAGTCTTTTTGATAGGTTTTCTGATCCCTCAAAGTTGGTCTTCCAGAGTTATCTTGTTTCTTTGTTCTGCCCAAAATTCTGAGTAGCCCTGTTTGACGAATTGTAACTTTTGACCTTGTGACCTAATTGAAAAAATTCCTTTTCTAATCCATTACAGAGGTCAAATACTTCTTGATTCTTTATCTTCAAGTTACGACAAGTCTTTTTGGTCAGTTTGCTAAGCCCATTCCATTTGCATTTTGTATCAGTATGCCAAACTGTCAAATGCAGAGTTCTGAATGACCTACTTTGAGGTCTTACATTTTTAAATCTGGTTGAATGGAATGGAAAATTGAATTCTCCCCTCTATTTTAGGCATGGAAATGTGCTACCATGAAGATTTTTAGGCTGTGATGAATCTGTTTTCCCAGTTTGCCAATCTGATTCCATGTGCAGTTTCTAACAATTTAATGCAAATCAGTTGCATAGTTTGGTCGGAGGCCCTATTTGTAAAGTTATAAATTGAATCCCATGATTCATCACATTAGGAAAATTGCTTCCCTAAAATATAGACCAAATTTTCTCCAAGTTTGCAAGGATTCAGATCCCAAAGATTTCATGTGCACGCTTTCCCACCTTTTCATTTGCAGAAATCATTATTTCTCATGTTTTTCTTTTTCTACAATTCCAAGTGGTTACCTTTGGGGGTCTACCAAATATGTCTGGTTGATATTCAGGAGCCACCTTTTTGGATTCATGTTCTCCATATCACATATTTCCAATATCTAGAAGCTTGGGCTTTCAGGAGGTTGCTTGGCTTGTTTTCAAAGTCGGAACCAAATGCATTTCATTATTATTTTATAGGGTAATTTGTAGAATTATCCTGAAGAGGTGACTTGGATGATTAAAATCTTTTGACCTGTTTGGTCTCGTTAGATATCACTTTGTTTTGTGAAGGAATGTTAACCATAGAATGTGTGTGCCCAGCGCAATGTCCCGGTTACTTGATTTCGTTAGTTTTTGAAGCTAGTTCCAAAGGCTAATTGTTGCTAGTGTGATCAGTTTGCAGAGGTGTAAAAGTTATCTATATACAAATAAATAGCTCTGTGGAAAGGTGAATTTACCATTATATGAGCACCAACCGAGACTTCCAGAGGCCTACTTCTCATTGAACATAGTTTGAATTTCTGGAACCATTCTTTCACAAGTTCTCGGAACAAGTTTTAATGGTAATTGATAGTTCGTGATTGGCACAAATTGGAAAATCACGAGTCTTTTTGCAATATTCCAGTCGAAGAGTGGATGTGTCAAAAGCATGAATACAACTAGTGAAGAAAACAAATAATAAGTAACACAACAAGCATGTGCTTAAGTTGTCTGAAGGGAGTGAAGTTTTTACAAAGCGTTTTAAACCAATAAGGAAGCAGCCATAGCTGATTGAAGGAGAAACCAGCATAGAAAAATGTGGAACCATAAACAAGTCATGTTAATTTTTTTTTTAATACCATTCATAGGCTACGTAGAAAATGGAGAAGAAAGCGTGTGGAGCTGTTTGGGAAAGATTGAATAAAGTTTTTGCAAACACAAATTTGTAGGAGATAAAAAAGTCATATTGCAGGGGGCATAACTTTCAATTCCACCGTTGGATCGGGCTCAATGTTGGATATGTTGTCGCAAACCTAATTCTCCAGATTCTCACTAGAACGATCTTCAAAATTTGTCTTTGTTCGTGAGATATAGTTGACTGTGTGCAGCACTATCTAAATTGCCCATAACAATCACAAAGAACATATATCCCACATTCACTGGGATTGGAGAGTTTCTAGTATCTATATACTAAACTGCTTTCATTATGTAATGAATAAGAAGCCAAGACGCATATGGTGGGCTCCTTGAATGGAGGTTTCAAAATATAGGTGGGGCCCCCATATTTTGGGCAAAAAACATTAAAAGCCTTAAAAAATTTCAAACGGATTAATCCCACATTCACCCCAAAATGGAATTTCGAAATGTTTATATGCAACAAGCCACAGATAAAGATATGAAGATGAAAAGAAGGCTATGCATGCCTAGCAGCCCAGTATTCACCTTGAAAAGTGTGCCCAACGAAGAAGACCCAAATTTTGGCGGGACTCGCAAGGCTGACATGGCAAATGAGTTGGCTTAAGAGGCTACAAGTTTGGGTGCGGATCTCAAGGCAAGTAAGATCAACGGATGGCTTAATGGGCTAATGAGAAAGTTGCAAGGAGGATACCATTAAGCCATTAAGCCATTGGTCCACATGGCATCTCAGACAAGTGGTGCCTAGTGGATAGGTGAACCAATCAGAGGACACCACGTGGCACTGAGTAGGTGCCAAGTGGTGCAAATCTAGTGTAGTTTAGAGGCACCAATTAGAGATTGACACATGGCATCAAGTGGACCTGTGGACAAATCAGAGGGTGCCAGGTGGCGCAATCTGGTGAAGTGTGCACATTAAATGATTTTTTTAATTTGAATTTCTTTCAACAAAGGGGTTAACAAGTGTGCAAGTTCAAAAAAATCCAAGGGTTGACATAATGGCTTAAAGGGAAGATGCTCAGCATCTAACCACTAAGCCATTAAGCCTTAGTGACAAGTGTTGTGAGCAGGTTTAATCTGAGATTAAAGTGAAATTTTTAAATAAATTCATCACCAAAGGGAGGAATTAAAGAACTTGCAAGTTTAAAAGGATCCAAGGGTGGACTTAATGGCTTAAAGGGAAGATGCTCACCTTCTAACCAACAAGCCATTAAGCCTAAGTGACAAGTGTCAGGATGAGATGAAATATGGGTAAAGTGAAATTTTAAAGTTAAATTTCATCTTATTTGAATGGTCCAACTATTGAAAAAGCATTTAAATTCAAATTGAAATATTTCAAACTTTTGAAATAAATCTACACGGGAAGGCAAAGTTAGATTAATGTTTCAAAGGGAAAATGTTATCCAAAATATAGAGTATGATATATCACCGGAAATTTCTCAAAATGAAGATTATGATTTTGTAGATTATTTGAGGGCATATCAAATCGGATTCTAGTAGTTGTAGTTTGAAGCAGTTGCAGATATTTTGAGGAGCAGACAGGTGTCGGTGAAGGAGATGGTTTTTCAATTTCTCCTATATCTTTCTTTTCTCCTGATTGTAAAAGGGATGTTGAAATTTATGTCATTGGGTAGCTTCCAGGCTTTTGAGTCTTATTTTTGTGTTCTTGGTCTTGCAAATGTACAGATCCAGATGAATTTTAATGAAGAATGATGGAATCCATGTTCAGTTCTTATCTGATGTCTTTGTGTATCTGGTTTTAGTTCTTGTGTATTAACTTGTAAGGCATGTTAATAAACTAGTTATAAGCTAGTTGTGTTCTAGTTTTTAAGTTTCTTTCAAGGAGAGAGTCAATCTTGGATACAAGTTCTGATAATTCAAAGTTTTATACATAAATTTGATGTCCAAGAATTGGAATGAGAAGAGTGATTTGTAAGGCATTTCACTTGGTTTCTTTGAGTTTGGAGTTAGGGTTTTCTGGAAATGCATGTGTGTTTGACTCTGTTGCCCAATAGATAAGGCACTGGTCTTGATTTGTCTGGTAGTTTTCTTCATCAAATCTTTAAAATCAAATCTTTTTCATTTTCGTGTTTATGAACATGAATGTTCAGAATCTGTATTGAATAGTATAGACATTGTTAGTGATTCATTGAAGAATTGAATCTAATAGGTTATCCTGCCTGAGTTTTAAACTCGAAGAGAAGAAGGATGAATATCCTTATTATCACATCTTCCATTTTTCTACAATGGTTGTTTACTTATGTTAATATCATGGATTGGCTTTCTAAGCTCTGCATCGGTTGCAACAAAAGACATTAGTAGATTATTGAAAGAACCCCTAATCCACTGTAGGATTTCATTGTGAAGTAGTGATTCTGAAGAGGTACACCCACCCGGGTCTATGGAGCTCAAAGTAGGAGGATCAAATCCTCATTAATTAGTGTTTTTACTTGCTGGAATTAGAAGTTGGGAGTCATAGAGTCATGCATTGATGCTTATACAGATTCTGCAAGAAAAAGCCCTAACACCACCATGTGCATGATAGGATATTTATTATGAATACCAAGTGAGACATGGTAGATTGAGCCCATGAAATCATAAAGGCCTAGATTTTAGAACTTAGTTAGAAATCGCTTTATGTTTTCAGCACTCTCCAAAATGTTAAAGAGAAACTTTCTTATCTCTAGATTTAACACCACTCAAAGGGAAACACCGTCCAATTGGCTTAAATATGGTGAATAGATACTTACTTCAAGCAGGAAGAATAAAGATCTAGATTAGGTAGTACTCCTAAAAAAATTTGATGCAACTCCTCATCAATATAATTCGTGAAGTAGACTATCAACGATTCCAAAGTACCTGTATGCAAATAAAAATAATCTTGGGTAACGTTGCTGATAAAAATCAAACCCGCCATAGTATTTTCAGAAATTGTTTCCTAAATTACATTCCTAGAAATTGTATGTTAGCTTAGAGGAGGTGGGTATAAAAGATATCATATCAGAGTAGTTGTATAATATCATAATGTAGTGGTATATGTCGATAAAAATAGTAATAGACAAGTAAAGGGGTATCAGTAACAAGATTGTGTTCATAGTACTTACATTTACAACCATCCCATCAATTTCACATATATCAATTTTCTCTACTGAATTATGTTGAGAGACCTCACGAACAACCCCACCATCACCTCCTCCAATGACCAATACCTAGAGCAGTACAAACATGACAAATCCTTGTTAATACAAACTATGACCGTTTGATGCTAGGCAAAGAAGACATAAAAAGTGGGAAACATTGATATTCTTGGTAAAGTGCAAACAATTTTATGCTGGCAAAACAAACCAAACAACATTTATCAACTCATTGCCCAAAATTTCAAAGAAAGAAAACCAATAGTGCATTTTATGACACCTTACTAATGGCGGCAAACTCTGGGAAGCCCTTTTTTGTATTTTGTTGTTGTTTTGAATTACCTTCACTCCACGATTTATACCAAAAACAGGTAGAGCAAGGTGTCATTCGCATCCACCATTCACTCAAGGGAGAAACTGAATAGAAAAAAATAGAAAACCTTTTCTATAAACTGCTGGAGCTTAACCCAGATTTCTTGTGCCCTATCGGCAAAAACCACACCAAAATGTGGCAAAATAAGGCACCAAATTCGGGTTGAGCAAAGAGAACTCTCGCAGTTACACACCCAAAGATCCATTCTGGGAATGATTTGTTTATTTACAGTTGGATGCCCAATAACATTTTTCCTCGTCCACTGTAATAAAAAAAAAAATGCAAAGAGCACGGCTTCTTAGAACTTGGTTTAAATTTACAAATGTAAAATTTACTTATAAGTTGTAAAAATTAAAATATATTATTTTATATTAATTTTCAAATGCTCAAGTATGTTGTTTTTAATATTAGTATTATTCATGAAATCGATTGATTATATAAAAATGTTGAAGTGGTGATGCTTATCTGATGGAAATAAATTTTAAGCACTAATTTTTATAACGCCAATAAATAAATAAAAAATAGGAGTAACAAAATATGACAATAAAATAAAATGAAAAAAGACCGTGACTATGAAAGAGAAATAATAATATACAATCTGATTTTCTCTCTTTAATATACTAATATGGAATATATAGTACATGATGCCTATTTTTCATAATAAATAGTTTTTAATTGTAGAAATTTATTTTAAAAAATAATATTAGAATTTATCATATTTATTACATTACAAGTGTAATAATTATTATTGATAGAAAACTTATTTATTCATATATATTTGATAGTTTAATAATATATAATTTTTTTCTTATATAATGATGTTTTAATAATATATAATTTTATCTTATATTTGATAGTTTCATAATATATAATTTTATCTTATATATTGATAGTTTAATAATATATAATTTTATGTTATATATTGATGTAATAATTATTATAGATAGAAATCTTATTTATTAAAATGTATAATATTAATAAATTAATTTATTCATATATATTTGATAGTTTAATAATATATGGTTTTATCTTATATATTGATAGTTTGGTAATATATAATTTTATCTTATATTTTATAGTTTAATAATATATAGTTTTGAATTTCCCATTATATATTAACTATCTGAAATATTAATAAATCAATTTATTCATATATATTTGATATTATTAAAAAATTATGGAACTAGATGACAATTTACGGGTTCATGTGTAAAAGACAATTTACCGGTGCATGTGTATAAGACAATTTACCAGGTGCATGACAATTTTCTATCAATGGGTGATGCCCACAATAAAAATCCTATCTTCTTAACTAGCACTTGCACCTAGAAGAGGTCCAATAGTCACGCCGATAGTTAATATAATGGGGGGTTGAAGGAAGCAAAAATCAAGTGTATTATCATTATTTTGTTTGTCTTCTTCTTCTTCTTCTTCTACTTCTTCTTCTTCTTCTTCTTCTTCTTCTTCTTCTTCTCCCCCTCCTCCTCTTCCTCCTCATCCTCATCCTCGTCCTCCTTCTTCCTCTTCTTCCTCTTCCTCTTCCTCTTCCTCTTACTCTCCTCCTCCTCCTCCTCCAAGTTATTTTTTTCTTAAATAAACATAGTATTAGATTTTAAAAATTACGTTATAATATATAAATTATATTATTGTAATAACATCCATATTAAATATTTGTATCAGGGAACAAAGATTCAACATTACATCACAGCAATACATAGTGAATACTTTGTCAGATTTTTACTGTAACCTGTTCACCTCTGAAGATAACAGCTCCATGGATTCAGCCAGGCAGAAAATCAGGGGGATCATTTGTAAGAGGTTAAATGAGGAGGAGGCAACTATGATAGGGAGAGACATTTCAATCAAAGAGATCAAGGACTCTATTTTGAGTATGGCCAATGACAAGGCCCCAGGACTAGCTGATCTAACAATGGAGTTCTATAAAGCCAACATAGACTCGATTTTCCACAGTCTTCTCATGACCTACAAGGAGGCCATTGAAACTGGAACACTGGGACCTACTATTAATACGGGGTAAATCAAATTGATCCCTAAAGAGGGAGACAAGCTTCTTATTAATAATTGGAGACCTATCAGCCTACTTAATGTTGGCTACAAGATTCTAGTCAAATCTCTTTCCTTTAGGATTGTAGATCTTCTCCCTAAAATGGTGAACAACACTCAAACCAGCTTTGTCAAGGGAAGATACATCAAAGAGAATCTTATAACCTATTTGGAGGCTATGAACTCAGGCAAAACCTCTGCACAGCACAGCTCTATGTTTCCCATTGATTATGAAAAATCATATGATCGGATAGAATGGAAGTTTATGCTAGCTATGCTAGATAGCCTTTGATTTACACCGGCTTTATGTAACATGGTTTCTACCTTCTACATGGTGCTAAGGCTGTTGTTGAATTCAATGGGGTAAGATTAGAATTATTTGAACTCACCAGGTCCATCAAGAAGGGATGTCCCCTTGCCCCATCTCTCTTTTTAATAGTTGTAGACTCTCTCCATTACCTCCTTAGGGGTGATTCCCTATTGCCCAGAGTAAAAGGTATATCCCTCCCCAACGAACAAGATGTAACTAATATCCAATTTTCTGATGATACATCAATCCTCATGAGCCTTGAGGAAGAAAATATGGATCGATCGATGACCAAATTAGAATTATTTTTCCTGGCTTTGGGCCATAAGATTTTAATTTCTAAATCTATTATGTTGGGCTGGGAACAACAGCCCCTAGGATGGTGGAGAAGATTTGACCTAGAATAGAGAGGCCCTAACCACATTGTCAGATATCTGGGTATACCATTTGTGGTGGACCCCAATATTAATGACATGTGGAACTGGGTCAAAGATAGGGTCCTTCACAAGCTAAACAAATGGGACAGAAAGCTCTTGTCCTTCACAGGTAGAGTTTAGGTATGTTAGAAGATTCTTTCATCATACCCCATATACTATTCCTCAGCCTAGCTCTTTAACCAAAGCCAGTTTAACAAATTATTCAGAAGATTGTCAAGAAAATTTTATGGTTAGATGGTAGAGGGAGAAAGAGAACACATGCTATCTCATGGGAATGGTGCACCAGAGAGAAGGCCTGGGGAGGACTAGGGCTAAAGTATCTCAGAAATCAAGGCATAGCCCTTGCTACTAAATGGATTTCTAAGGCCTCCATGGGAGAGGAACCATGGAAGATATTGATTAGGAACAACCTGCATAGGGATCATCCTTGTAAATCCAAATACTGGAATAAGCTCTTCTTTTCAGACCTTCTTGGGATGGAAATAAGGTTATAGTCAAAGGTTCAAATGTATTCAAAGCCATATGGAAGGGCTGGAGTTGTATCAGAAAGTTCCTCTATAGCAAGGAGCACCTAGAAGGACATGGGGTAATCTACGGTTGCAATTCAGTTTGGTGTAACCTAAAGCACAAGAGCAAGCCACAGGCCTTGCTTCAAGGCTTCTCTGCTAAGAGATGGGAAGATAAAGGCATCAGACACTTTCTAGATGTTATTCACAATGGAAAAATCATCACTTGGGAAGAAATGGTTGTAGACTTCAATATACCTCTAACACAAGGAAGAACCTATGCTATACTATCTACTTACCTCAATGCTCTGGGATATGTGGATACTTGTTACTCCCTTGATACACGCTCCTTCTAGCTTACTTGGCTAGATAGTTCCCCCCTCCATATGATCAAAATAAAATGCCTATACCATTTTATAACCCTCAACCCTGACATCCTTACCCATGCTAACTCCAAATGGCACCTGGATGTGCCTCCTGATGACTGGAACTGATACTTTGCTTCTATTTGGACAAGACCTGTGGAACCTAAGATTGCTTGTTTTCTGTGGAAACTTTTGTTGCATAAACTTCCTTTCAAGAAACCTGGAGGTGATCCTAATCTCTACACTATTTGTAGGAGCCCTGAGTCTGTCTTCCATGTATTCTTTGAGTGTTTATTTGCTTGTGAAATATGGAAAATGTTTTGTATTTCCTATAATACTCATTTTCATGCTTTGAACATCATTTCAGGGCACATTAGCAGAAGAAAGTATTGCAATCTTTTCTAGACTATTCTCTCTTATGTTGTGTTGTGGACTATTTGGAAGGCTAGAAATAATGATGTGATGGCAGGGAAGGACAGGAATCTTACTGAGTCTCTTAGGAGACTCATCTATATTGATGTTTCCTTGCAAGTCACCACAGCGATTAAGCTGAAGGAGAGAAAATTTGTAAAGATCCTAAGCGAAGGGAAGGGTTCCTTGAGAAAAAGGATATTTCCCATGGATACACTACCAGATAGGTAGGAGCATAATTTGATGACTACCGCAATGAGTTCCTCCAGCAGGTGAAATAGGCCAACCAAGGGAGACCGACTGCTAAGGAAACAAAGATCACAAGGGAGACAGTCCCTAGAGGGCATGAGATAATAGGATACAATGTTGTCTCCCCAGACTCAAACCCATTTGATGTTGATCATGAAGACCCCCTGGAATGAATACAGTTTGATCTTTTGATTATGATATTTTTTTGGTAATAGTATACCAACGTAATATGCTACTATAATTTTGAGTCTCTTTTTGTTATGACCGGTGATAACATTCCAGCCCACATGGTTTGGTTCCGCAAACTTTGATGTAATTTTCTCTATACTCCTTATGATATGCAATAGAAAAGAATAACATCCATATTAAATATTTGCATATAAATAAATGAATTTTAATTTTAATTTTTTATAATAAAGAGACCTTAACAATAAAATTACAATGAAATTGAACAAAGAATATCAAAATATAAATGTATTTTTGCAATAACTGTTCAAACATGATACACATCTTGCATGTATGGCCTAAGCTTCACTATATCTTATACTAATATTTGTGTTGTCATCGGAGGCCCAGAGAGCTTGTCTACTATATAGTTTGTTATACCTTTCTGGTATTTGATTACTAAATGAAATTGCTAAGGAATTCCATCTACTAATAGTGACTTTATTGCTACAATTTATTTTGTGTTTTCACATTTTATAGAGGTCAATAAGCAAAAATTTATGGTTTCTTCCCCATCAGGTAACGCTTCCATTTCTTGACCGCTTGGACCAATACATTTAACACTTCATCACATGTTGATTATTTAGAGCAGAACAATGGAATTATTTTAATGGCAGCATAGATGTCTTCCTCTATTATTTAAAATTGCATTCAAGGCTTATGTACTTGCATATTTTTGTCCTCAAATGTTTTGTTGATAGTTATCCCAAATAAAAATCTTACCGCATGCCGAAATCACATGAATAGAAGCTACGATTGTAGAGATAAACTCTATAAACACTTATAGGTATTGGACAACAAGTATAAATGTTCTTGTTTTGGTCATATTGAATGGTCGGGGTGATTTGAGAATGGCTTCTACATTTTTAAGGTTAATGCTTAATTTGCCTCTGCACATTCATACTAAGAGATTTAGGAGAAACCAGTGCTTCTTGTTACATATGGCATAACTGTTTCTGCCATGTCTAGTTGAAAACCAAGAAGTCATCAAAAGTACACTATTAAATGAGTATATGAATGGTCTTAGAACATCATTAGTCTCTCATGAAAGTAGTGACTGCATTAATGATTATTTTGAATACAATTTAGACAATTGGTAGTTCTTACCATTTATACAATCCTTGCCTGGTTTTGAAAACAATTTTTGATGATTTTGACCCAAACCCAATGATAGTCCAATTTTATTCTAAGTTGTCATGTTATAGTTGTTCCAATAAGACATTCTTAGAAAACGCTACCTATTTTTAATTGTAATTCTTGTATAAAGCTCCATGGTTTTGTATATTTTCAATGTCACATCTGTCTTTGTGTTTGAACCTCATGGTGAGTTACTTGGGCCAATGATTTCTGTCTTTACATATTTTACAATTGTTTCTTGACTTCTTTTGACTTCAAAATCGATTTTCTATTTATGCCGATGTTAGGCAAAACTGAATCATGCACTAATTGTGTTTGATGTTCCAATTTTGTAATTGAGTGATTATAGCTTTCCTTTTAATTGATGCTTTTACCCGTGTGTGTAGCTGAATAAATCTAGAGGTCTTTATTGCATTGTTCACATTGATTCCTAGGGTATTTGCATTTGTAGATTATAGTGGTGTTTCTTTTTCCTTTACTACATTCTTTTCTTCTGTCTTACTGTAGAAAGTATCTTGCTGATTGGAACAGGAAGAATTTCTTTGTTGCCCTTTTTTCTTCTATGCCTCGTATGTTGTGTCTCCCACATGCTTCATTTGTACGATTTGGATTGAAGAGTTGATTTGGGGCCCAGGGGTGCATGAGGACAACACAATAAAAAAAATTCCAATCTGTTGCATAAAACATTCAGAAGAGATAAGAGTGTGAACAAACAAGAACCTCAAAAGACAATAAAAATTTTAGGAATTTTTATTTTAGAGTGATTGTAGGGATAGTTGTCTATGCATTATGTTTCTTCATTATATAAGAAGGTAATTGAAGATAATTGTCATGCTTTACTAAAGTGCTCCAGATATGAATAAATCAGGAGCAAGCATGGAATGTAGAATCTCTGGCCACACACCTTGAACACTTTCTTTAGTTGCCTAGCCAAGCATTTTCAAAATTCTATGAGAGAGCTATTTGATTATAGAAATAATGACTTATGGTCCTATGGACATATCAAGAAAGGAAAATATCAAGGAGAGGAAATTCTTGTAACAACAATATCTTTTATGTCTACTTTCACAGAAATCTTACTCATCGCAGACCTTCAAGTACTTTGAACTAATCTCTGATATGGCATCAGGCATCTAAAGAGGACAGTGAAAATATTTTCATTTTATTACTGTAGAATGGTTTATGTCTCGTAGATGTTGTCTAAAAAATCACATTATAATTCAGACCAAGTTAACAGTGTGAATTGCTTCAGGTGAGAAGGTACAAATCTTGAAAACTATAAAAACCTACAATGGAGAGAAATATTGTTGAACATTTTCTCAGTGGAACTAAATGATGGTTCTGAAATCAGGGCTAAAAATGGTTATCTTAGGCATTACATTTTACAGCATAGCATTATTTTTTTAGAAAAAAGGGAAAATAAAGAAATAGGGTTACTTAACTTCAAAAACTGTTAAATTTGCAAACACCTGTCACCTCAGAATTTTCCTACAAATTTACTTTACCAAAAACACAGAAAGAAGAATTCCAGATCTGCATGAGTTTTACAAATAAATCCGAGTTTTACTTTAAACCAACAGTGCATAAAGCGTTACTCTAGATCTACATGAATTTTTACATTTCCATGCAGAAGAGAATGCCAAATGGATTTAACATTTACATGCAGAAGAGAATGCCAAATGGATTTAACATTTCCATGCAGAAGAGAATGCCAAATAAATATTTAGAAGACTCATTATCTTTTAACAACAGCCTTGGGCAGATGTAAATTTTTTAGAAACTATTTTGGGCAATTACTTTCTGGGAAGGTGGGAATTCAAAACCATCTTATGTCTCAAAAAACTAACCTCTAGCATATTTGATTGCAGAAACATTACAGTAAAGAAAGAAAGCAACCCTCTGATAAGACCAAAAGGCAATCTCAGTTATCTGTGATCATTACCATCACTAAAATTATTCTCTGGCTTATAAGCAGGGTACATAAATTGGGCGGATCCTTCGTTGAATAAACCTTAAATCATAACACTGCCAACAAGTGAAACCCATCTGAATGATCAAAGGGACTTTCATAGTTAATCCGAGTCAGGTTGGACAAAATTTATGATTTAGGCTGAGGGGTAATTACCAAATTGTGCTAGATCTGGCTCAAGTCCTCTTGATTTATCAAAGATACAGAATCAATCCCCTACCAGATCCAGGCATGTTTTATTTTATTTATTTTTATAAAAATTGAAGATTCATTTCTCTTAAAACCCAACTACCTTTCCCAGCTGAGCAACTCAAAATTATATAAGTTTATGTTCTATGAAGATTCTATGAAAGATATAATTATATTACATTTAAAAAAAAATCTCTGGTACAAATAAATTCTTAATTCAGAATCTTTGGAAATGTGACCTATGTACAAATCCAAACTTCCAAACCTGACAACTATGGCTTGAGGATTAATCCCAAAGAATATTAAAAACTGAATAATTAAACAAAGAATATCAAAAATTGAATCAAACACATCATGTATGTCTTGTAACTTTGCAATCTTGGTTGGTCCACGATTGCCTTCTCCTGGATAGTTCGTAAGGATTTTCCTAGTTTGTGTGTTACTCTTCAGATGTTATTGGTCTTCAAATTAACGCCTTCCTTAATGTCGTATTCACTATCTGCTCTCAGTTCAAACAGAGCTCTTTGTACCCTAGAATAATGACTCAATGTTCGTGTGAATGTTCTACAATAGAAGTTGATTCCGTTTTGCATGTACACAAAACATGGATCTCAAACAGTTTGTAACAGATGTGATATTCACGCCACACCTGAACACATATCATTTAGGAGATGCCTATTATTGAAGAACAAATTGCATTGGACACGTTAAGAATTTGTTGTGACTGATGGAAAATTATTTGGATTAGTCTTTCTCCCATATAGACAATTTTATAATGTAAGACATTTTTCTGTCTATTGTGGTTCCCACGATAAAAATCCTATCATCTTAATAATTTTATATTATATAAAGTAATTTTAAAATTTTTTTAATATTCATGATAAACTTTTATTGAAAACACATTTTCATGCACTATTTATTAGATTAAATATATAGTTTAATCTTATATAAATTAAATGTTTAGGTATAATTGTATTTATAATTTATATGTTATTCATATATATTTTATAGTTTTTATAGTTTAATAATATATAATTTTATATTATATATTGATAGTTTAATAAAATAATAATTTTATCTTATATAAATGAAATATTTAATTATAATTGTATTTATAATTATATTAATTAACTTAAATATAGATGTTAAGTTATACTATTTAAATTATAAAATAATGTAACTTATATTTAGTAATCTTATTTATTAAAATATATAATATTAATAAATTTATTTATTCATATATATATATGATGGTTTAATAATATATAATTTTATTAATTAAAAAATGAGTTTTACATACTAATTAAATCTAAAATCTAATTTCAACCTTAATATTCATGATAAACTTTTATTAAAAATACATTTTCATGCACTATTTATAAATAAATTAAATGTTTATCATATTTTTGTATGTGAAAATTATGGAGCTACACGATGCCCACAATAAAAAGCCTATCAGCTTAATTACATCAAATTCAAAACAAATAAACTAAATATATAATATACAATTTTTACTATTATAAAAAAACAAATATATAACTTAATAAAACTCCTTAGTGCATCTCATAATCCTCCAAGAGTTGCCCCTTCCAAGGAAAATAATGATGATGAACCTCCTTTGAAACCTAATTTGTCATATGGCATTCCAAAAGTTATGACTATATACATCTATTTGACAGCCCTAATGAAAAGAATATTTTTAGCACCCCTAATGATCAGAATATTTCACATATAGTGTATACATGTACACACATATAGAGTCCTGAGAGAAATGGATCTCATTTTTAGAACAATATAATCTTCAAACCTTATCCCAACATATACAAGAGCTCAATTAGACTGCACCGAATTTACATGTGGAAGATTTAACCTTAGCAATTTATAATTTTAGAGTTTGGTTGGTGAGTGAAGCACTTAAGTTGATGTTCTTATTATAAAAAAAATATGTTATAATAATTTTAAGATCACTAGTAAATACACATAACATCTATCAACAAATATGAAAAACAATATAATTAAGATGAAAACAAATAGTGTCATAAAAGAATCTAGGTTAGAGTTTGGTAGAGACAAATTATAATATTTGGAAAATTTACCTTTGAAATGTAATTTTATCAAAAACATCTATCAACAAATATGAAAAAAATGGAATTAAGATGAAAACAAACAGTGTCATAAAGAATCTCCATTAGAGTTAGGTAGAAACAAATTATAATATTCTGAAAATTTTTACCACATAAGGAAATATTTTTATATTCTTAAAAAAAGAGTATTTATGGTTTTTTATAATAAGAAAGTTGTTAAATTTGTATGTTTGTATTATCTTTATATAATTATGATTTAAATTTCTATGTTTGTATTGTCTTTATATAATTTTATTTATTAAGGTTGAATGTTTCAAATATATAATTTATATATTGAAAAATGTTTTATTTTTATGTTAAGCTTGTTTAACTTTTAGTTATTTTTATTTTCATTTCTTTATATATGTCTATATTTTTTATTTATTATACTTCATTTGTAAATGCTTTTTATTAAAGAGAAAAATGGTTTTACAGACAGAGCAACCTAGCAAAACAACAAAAAGGAAACCCAACAACACTACAAATTTTTCACAAGACTATCATTCTTTTGAATAATATCACCATTGATGGTTTTCACCTTCCTAATTATACTATCTATAGGGGTCATACCCTTATCTTTGCTACGTAGCCTCCTAACAAGGCCAATCATGATCTTATTTTTATCCTATGTGTCAGCTTCAATATCCTGTAGAGGAACTTTGTCTCTCTTCTGAGCCCCTATATCCATAGTTTTATCCTTCTTGGCCAACTTGATACTGACCATGGGCAAAAGAGAATTGTCGTTGGAAATAGCCAGAGCGGTTCGGCCTGTACATTAAGTCTTCTAAGGCCATAACTGGTGTTGTCCATAGTTGTTTATACATTTCTCATGGTCCTCTTTCAAGTTCTTGATCCCATTCGCTAGAGATTGCGTATTAGCCAGAATATTTTCCAAATCCTTGGCGAGACGGGTTGGCTTTTTCCTTCAAAGTGTTTATCTCTAAAATAATCCACAAGGAGGTTTGATTATCCAACAAATTATTTAAACTGACATTGCTTGTAGGATTATCCGACACAGAAAACCCCATCTTCTTTGGAGTAACCCTACCCCATAAATGGGAGTCTGTAGATCAATATCCACATCCTCGGTGAGGAAGAACAATCTTACACTGAGAGGTTTTCTTCTTTTCATTAACAAAGGGGTGTTAGCAATAATAGTCCACCAGAACAACTAAGAGTGGGAGGGGTTGAATGAGTTGTATGTCAAATACTTATAATTTAACCTTTAATAATCAAAAGATAAATCCAAATATGAACACATTAACAACAACACCATAACACAACTATTTGTTGTCAAGGAAACCCTATTAAGGGAAAAAAACCTAGTGAGATTTAGTACCCATAAATAATGCACTGAACGTATAGTATCCATGTTAGGAGATTTAGCCATGTTAGTAGCTGATTATTACATACATTACACAGTCCCTGTTAAAGGATAGACCCTGCTAGGAGTCAAGAGAAACAACAGGCTCACTGCCTAGGCTCACTGTCTAAAGAAGGTTAAATCCACCTTCAGAACTCACTAGTCTGAGATACAGATATACAAAAATATAATATCCGGCAAACTGACTGGTAGCAACAACTTTTCTTAAACAGTTCCAATGAATTTCATCAATCACAACCTCTTCTTTACATCCAACAGACTTCGCAAATACAAGCTCGCGGCTTCCACACTTCACTATCCACCTTCCTAACTAAGAAAACAACTTTCCTTTATACAAGTTTACAATAAGCAATTAGGTCGGCCAATTAAGACTTTCCCAATGCACAAATAATTACATAACTCATTGCTAAGATACACACGATACCTATAACAAGTAAACATCAATTATAATTCATCAAATATAATCCAAGATCCACAATCGACGCTTGATTTTCATAATACACGCCACATCTCTAAAGTCGGCCCCAAATAGGTCTTCTCCATAACACACACCACAATGGACGTCACCAAGAGTCTTGCGACCCAAGAATCATAACAAAAATTCCAAAACATGTGTCTAGAAATTCCCCAAGCTCGCATATTGTGAATTGTGCTCGCACTGAAGTTATCCACAAAACTCGGAGACTAGCTCTATCATAATTCTATGCCATTTTTCTGCAAATAGTCTTCACCAAAATCTTTCTAACTCAAACAAATAGAAATGTAAACTCAAGCGACCTTAGATATAAGATCACGGCTCCTCCCACTACGCATCCCCATCTTCGCATACTTTGAAACATCCGTACAATGTCCGTACACTTCTGTCAGTCATCCATGCACCAGTGATAACCAGTCTGTTTGTCTTCATCTGAAACATATGTTGACATAATGACAAAGCATGAATGCCAACAACTCCAAAAGAAGCCATAAAAGAAGAATCTCTACTTCAAGTTTTTAAATTTAGTAATTCTAATATTCACGTTCTAAAGTACTAGTCATTGTTACTCTTCTTAGCATATGTTTGTGTGACATGTTTTATAGGTCTTTGGATATAAAGACATTAATGTGCCACTAATCTATATGCTAAATTTATAAATAAAAATAACACAAAATCAAATTTTGATTTTTAAAAGAACAAACAACCTAAAATGTATATGCCTCCACTTACATACTAACTAATGAATGTTGTTTTCCTTTTTCTGTTTGATGGATGGTTTCATATCATCCATATGATCGCTAAAAATGACTCTTTTGGACAATGCAATCTGTAAACCTTATCCAAAAATTAAAAAATCAGAGCGGATGGGTTTTGCAACTCTTTTCTTGGCCAGTTCTTCTCTAACTACAGTTCAATTGCACCCCATTTTGAGGTAAACAACATAAGGAAATACTAAATCGGCAGTCGTACGAATATCCGAATGCAAACGGAACATGACAAAGATGACGGTGATGAGGAACCAAAAACACGTAACAACAGATGTAGAAAGCAGGAACATGAATGTTATAAACTCCATTATTCGGCTACTAAATACACAAAGCTGTATTTAACAAAAGAAAAGAATGGAAGGCATATATAGTGTGAGATTTTGCAGGTATGTGAAGCGCCTTCTGCAGAGGAGGAAATACGAAAGGCTGCGCCGCTCTTACAGCAGGAGGCGCCGCCTCAGAGCTGCCAGATTGGGCGGCGAAAGGCACAAGATGTGGAGGCTGAAATTGCTTGTAAGGAGGCTAAAATTGAGGTGGGTTAGTGTGAAACATATTGTGAAGAAGGTGAAAGATATATTGATAAATGAAGTGGGATCCAGCGTGTTCGTGGGAGGCGGGCTTCGACAGCTTTTGGTGCCGGTGCCAATCTGTAAATAAATTGATGATAAAATTAATGCGGAATTCTACAAGTTGTTGAAGTAATTAAAGTTCAAGCTCAGGGAATTTATGTAGTTCAAAGCCTGAAATTCTATAAGTAGTTTTTTTTTTGGGTTTTGGGTTTCTTACCAATGGATTAAAACCATGGGAAAATTAATATGTGAGTTCCGAGTTAAGGTTTAGAAATGATAACTTTCTTTTCACTTTCCCTTGTTTTCATAAACTTCTATGAATGTCAATGGCCAAATAAAATATGTAGCAAGGATTGCATTAAAAATAACCCAGATCGTTGTAAAGATGATGATGATAAAATGGTTGCGGAATTCTACAAGTCATTGATGGCTAAAGTTCGGGCTCAGTCATTTATGTAGTTCTAAGTCTGAAATTTTTTAAGTTTGTCATATTTGTAAGTTTGACTGTATTATTTTTCAATCAGTATTTCAGATATACTTTGATCAATTTTTTTAAATTTAAACTTAGTTATATAATACAATAATAAGTTGTGACAATCTAATAGAATTTTTTTTTTTTTTTTTTTTTTAAGAGATTTTTGTATATTTTCAAGTTTTTCTTCTACATTCAAAAAATTATATATTTCCACCTGAAAAATAGGTTATGATCATGTATTAAGAAAATGTATCTAAATCTAGAAGAAAACCTCAAGTAGTGAAGAAAGAAATATACAAGATAAGTGATGAGGGCATTCTCTCATTTACAACTTTTATAATAAATACATATAACAATCTTTGTTTGATTAGATGCAAGTTAGATTTATAATATCAAAACAACATACAAAAACGACATATAACTAATTATAATATAAAAATAAATTACATCAAATTCAAAACGAATAAACTAAATATATAATATACAATTTATACTATTACAAAAACAAATATATAACTTAATAAAACTCGTTAGTGCATCTCATAGTCCTCTAAGAGTTGCCCTTCCAATTCCAAAAGTTACGACTATATACATCTATTTGACAGCCCTAATTATAAGAATCTTTGGCAGCCCTATTAATACAGGTGGGCTCTACTCCACAGAAAAATATGGATATCTGTGTACGATAAAGCCAATTGATCTGGCATGAAGATAACACTTACACAACCATTTACATTTATCTCTTCTCATTCATCATATCCTCTAATACAACCAGCAGAGAGTCCAAATTCCTGATTACTCTAGTATATATTCTTCAAGAAAGCCATTAAAACTTATAATGAGTAATCTATTATATTATATATTTGGAACTCATGAATATATAACAAGTTCTCAATGTCAAGTTCCAAACCAAATTACAAACAAAATGCTGATTCTTAATATGAATCTTTAAACTATAATTTAGACACTATAGTGCCGTGAAATTGAATACACATTTTCCATGAAATAAGATTGTTTTATTAATTTATCATTCACATATAGGGCCCGTTTGGTGCATGGCATTAACTTATCCAGAATAGGCCTATTCCAGAATAAGGGCCTATTCTCGAATTAATTAATTCTAAAAATGAAAGCTGGAATAAGCTATTCTCTGTTTGGATCCCATATTGTAAAATTGGAATAAGGATTATTTTTTTATTTTTTTAATTAATTTGAATATGTATTTTTAACTTGTGTACATATATACACATACACATATACACACATATACATGTGTATATACACACATGTGTATATACACGTGTGTATATACACACATGTGTATATACACATATATACACATGTATACACATATATACACACGTGTGTATATACACATGTGTGTATATACATGTGTGTGTACACACACATGTATATACACACGTG
>MU227674.1:365809-379784 GCA_018584345.1 Thuja plicata
CAACTATGGACCCTATTTTCCCTAAGTGTGATCATACCCTCGATTATGTCCAAACGACCCTGTTACTGCTTGGCATAATTCTTTAAATCAATTTAATGTCCTAGGTGATTTTTATCACTGATTTATACTAACTATTATAGCCATGTAATTCAAATCAATTTCAACCAATTAAATCAAACCAAAATCAAATATGGCTATAGTATTTAATTATAAAGGAATTAAATAAATCCCAAAATCAAATACCCACTTGCAATTAACCCATTCTCCTAGCCCATTTAATTTAATTAAAATGGCTATAGTCCCCTAATTATTAAAAAGTAATTAAATTGTTTAAATAATTAATTCCTATATTTCTAAATGAATTAAATAAGTTTATTTCATTTATTAATATTCCCCTAAACCCCAACCTAACCAACCACTTCTACCTTGGGTTCTAACCCTTCTCAACCCATTCACCCATGCTAATCTAATTCTAATCCTAAATTCTACTCTAACCCACCTCCTAATGTTGTCACATTCCATTAAGGAATGATTAACAACTCAACCCACTTGAGAAAGTCCATTTTCTCAAGCTGGACTTTCTTAAAGTCCATTTTCTCAAGTCACTCTCTTACATCCTCCCTTACCTCTTTATGGCTTTCATTAATGCCTTATTAATGAAGATGCCTTAAGCTTATGTCTCTCCCATGCCTTATTAATACCTTGGGCATTAATGGATCTTACATCTTCATTTATGAGTCTCCTAATTCATAAATGAACCTTGTCCCCCCTCTCTCTCTCCCATTCTTATACAAATAGAAGCCTGTTTTGAGAGAAAATAAGCCTTCACTTTAGATCAAAAAAATACATTGTTATGCTGTTGAATTAACATTAGATTTATATTTCATCTTTCATTTCATGCTTTTGCATTATTTTTATTTCAACTTTTAGAGCTAGATTGCATGCTTTATCATCTTTTAGTTTGTTTTAATCTAAAATCCTTCATGCTAGGTCGTATTCATCACTGATTTGTATCATATTCTGAGGGCTAATATGTTACTAATTACACTCCTCCTAGTTAGTAGGAAATAAGTCAGTTTTAGTGGGTTTTACATGTTTTTCTAACCCTTTTTGACTAATATAATTACTTATTGAGTGTTTGTGTTGTTTTCATCAGGTACCCAAATACACACGCACATGTCTACTTTGTTGGAGATTTGATTCTGTTTAGTTAATTGATTGTATGTTTATCATTGATGACAACATATAATACACTGTAGTATTTCTGTATGTACTTATCAGAATGATGACATGAAGACTTGTGTGGTTAGCTACATGTTTTTGACATGTTTATTATGTTATAGATGCAAATATGATGTTTCAGTCAAGTTGTGTAATTCTATTATTGGCAGTTACAGTTCTGGAAGAGTATCTGTTCAGAGCCGACATATGTAACGTGTTTCTTGAGTTGCACCTATCTTCAGGATATGCGTGTGTATATTCATGATTAGTTATGAGTTGATGATAGTTATCTAAAGGCACCAAATGTGTTTCAAGAAGATTGCAAAGTTAGAGTTAATTTGGTGAGGCCGACTTAGTGAAGCATTGCGTCTATTCAGTTTATACTTGTGTAGTTGTAATTATGCTTTCGTGCTTAGTAGAGCCGACAAGGATGTTATGAAGAGTTGTCTTACAGGTCCCATGATCTCATACTTTGAGGAAGATACTTATAGCAAGTCAATTGTGATATGCTAAGTGTGAATGATACAAAAAGAGACAGAAGATGTACAGAGTAGAATATCAGATGTGTTTCATTCATCAGCAATCTATGTGAAGAAGAAGTGAAAGATTGTAATACACTGGAACTGATCAATACAACAGGTCTACTCTATAGTTCATCATCAGATATAGTACATATCTATTATTTAGAAGGTTGTAGCCTTCACCATTAAGTAGTGAGCTTTTGGACAGTGAGTCCACCACCCCTAACAGGGTTATTTGTAAAAGACTCCTAACAAGGTCCAACCCTTAACCAGGTCACTATACTTATTGCATTGTAAAGTACAAATCCTAACAAGGTTGAAATATCTTTTAACAGGGATTACTATAAACAAGTATAGTTCATTGTGGGTGCTAATTCCCACCAGGGTGTTTACCATTTGGTTTCCCCATAATCAAATTGTGTGTTGTGTACTGTGTTATCTTATTAAGCATTTACTTTGTTGTATTATGAAGTTAAGGAAGAAAAATAATTAAATTTACTGATAATTGATTCACCCCCCCTCTCAGTTATCCTTTGGGACTATTCTAACAATTGGTATCAGAGCCAAGTGCCTTGGAGAAGAAGCCTAACAGCTTAAGGTAGATTAGATGTCTTACTTTAGATAAGAAAGCCCTAAGTTTGATGGAGAAAATTATATGGATTGGAAAAAAAAATGATAACACATCTACAATGTGTTGGCTTTGAGATCTTTGAAATTGCTACACAAGAAGTTGTAATTCCATCTCTAAAAGACCTTGCAAAGGATGATGCTACTAATAGACAAAAGGAAACATTTACTAATAATGCTATTGCTAAAGAAGCCCTAATCAGCGCCTTATCCGACAGTAAATTTTCTGAGATCAAGAAAATTGACAGAGCATATACCATATGGAAGTATTTATAAGATATGTTTGAAGGAGATATTACCTGAAAAGAACATTAGAGCTTACAATCAAAGAATAAATGAAGCAGTCTCTGGAGTCAGAAACAATGGTGGAGAAATATCATAAGAAGATACAATGGACAAGTTTCAAACTAGTTTAACATCAGACTATGAAAACAAGATAAGTATTCTAGAGGAAACCATGCAATTCTCACAAGACTTCAAGAGAGAGACTTTGATCAGCAAAATCTCTGCATTTGAGATATCAAGATTAAAGACTAAACCTAAAAGTTAAACATCTTTCAAAGCCTCAGTCCATGGTAAGAAATCCTTACACATCTCTAGTCATAATGAGAAATAAGAAGTTGATGAAGAACTAGAAGAAATCATTGCTATGATTGCTAAAATAGAAAAGAAAGGAAAAGGAAAATATGAAGGACAACTTCCATTCAAATGCTTTTCATGTAACAACATTGGTCACTTTGCATCTAAGTCTCCCACAAGAGTCAAGAAGTTTAGATCTAATTACAAACCCAAGTATAAGAAGGAATGCTATCGTGCTGAAGAAGGTGTAACTGATGAAGATTCAGGAGAAGATGAAATTGGATTCATTTCCCTTAGAGACATGGAAAGGTTGCTCGAGGAAATGGACATTGCAGATGAAAAGGAAGAACAGGAGTTAGCCTTAATTTCCAAAACAGACATCAGAACTGATTGGATCATTGATAGTGGATGCTCTCATCATATGATAGGTGACAAAGATAGATCTATTCATTTAGACAACTACAAAGGTGGTATGGTTAGATTTGGAGATAACACTCCTAAACCTATCATAGGCAGAGGTTCTATCACTTTGGATGGAAAGAACAAGACAGATGATGTTCTATATGTTGATGGATTACATCATAACTTACTAAGTGTTGGACAACTACTTGATAAAGGTTATCATTTGGAGTTCAAAGACAACAAGTGCACCATTAACAACAAGGATGGAGACATGATTGCATCAGGCTCTAAAACAAAAGGTAATGTTTTTCAGCTCAATTCAGATGTTAGTTGTTTTGTTGCAAAGGTGGATGACAGTTGGTTATGGTACAAAAGACTATGTCATATCAATTTTGATAATATAGTAAAGATCAGTAATGTCAAGGAAGTTAGAGACCTTCCTAGTATTGCAAGATCAGTTGACACAATATGTAGGGAATGTGTTATGGGTAAGCATGTAAGGAGTTCTTTTAGAAGCAAGTAGAACTCAGCTGAAAACAAATTGAACCTAGTGCATACAGATTTGTGTGGTCCTACCCAAACAAGATCATACTACGGAGAAAGGTATTTCATTTTGTTTGTTGATGATTATTCTAGGATGATGTGAGTTGTGTTATTAAAGGAGAAGTCAGAAGCCTTTGAGAAGTTTAAAATATTCAAAGCTAAAGTTGAGAATGAATCCAGATTAAAACTGAAATGTATGAGATCAGATAGAGGAGGAGAGTTCACCTCTGACCAGTTCTATGATTACTCTGAAGAACATGGAATTAAAAGACAATTGAGTGCACCTAGAACCCCTCAGCAGAATGGGATTGCAGAAAGGAGGAACAGGATTATACTTGATACAACGTGCACTATGATGATTGAAGGAAAAGTTGTGCACACCTATTAGAGAGATGCAGTGAACACAGCAGTGTATACTATCAACATAACACAATTGAGACCAGGTGTGGATAAGACACCCTATGAACTTTGGTTTGGTAATGTACCTAAAGCAAAGTATTTCAGAATCTTTGGCAGCAAGTGCTACATCAAGAGAGATGATGGTGTTGGTAAGTTTGATGCCAGAAGTGATGAAGGTATTTTTCTTGGTTACTCTACAAAAAGCAAAGCTTACAGATATTTCAATTTGAGATTAAAGAAGATAATTGAAAGCACGCATGTTAAGATTGATGAAAATTTTATGGTTCAAGAGAGGTACTATGAATATGCACCTATGATTGAAGATGAACCCAGGCCTAGCATTAAAAATACTATTATTGAAGAAATGTTTGATTGCATTGATGTCTCATGAAATGACCCTGAATCAAGCAACGAAGAATCTCAGATTATAGAAGAAGAAGTCACACCTAAGGTTCCTAAGTTCACATCTAGATACCACTCTAAATATGATATCATTGGAGATCAGAGTAGCAGTGTTTTGACCAGATCAAAAGCAAAAAGTCTAGCAATAGATGAAGAGGTATGTTTACTTTCACAGATTGAACCCTTAAGTGTTGAAGATGCTTGTAATGATTCTGATTGGAAGACTGCAATGAAAGAAGAACTAGATCAGATAATCAAGAATGCCACATGGGAATTGGTTCCTAGACCCAGTGACAAAAATGTGATTGGAACAAAGTGGGTAATCAGAAACAAGATGAATGAAGATGGTACAGTAGTTAGAAACAAATCAAGATTGGTATGTAAAGGATATGCGCAGAGAGAAGGAATAGACTACACTGATACATTTGCCCCAGTGAGCAGACTGGAAGCCATTAAATTGTTTTTGGCATATGCAATATTCAAAGACTTTAAAGTTTATCAAATGGATGTAAAATCAGCTTTTCTGAATGGTGACTTGAAGGAAGAAGTCTACATAGAACAGCCTAAAGGATTTAATCTTTCAGATGAACTAGACATGGTATGCAGATTGAAGAAAGCACTCTATGGTCTTAAACAGGCCCCAAGAGCTTGGTTTGAGAGACTTGATGGATATCTTACCAAGATTGGATTCAAGAAAGGAGCAGCAGATTATAACCTATTCACAAGAGAGACACCTGATGGATTATTATTAGTTGCCATATTTATTGATGACATTATCTTCAGAGGTAATGACAAGCTCAGTACAACATTTGTAAAAGAAATGCAGAATGAATTTTAAATGAGCATGATTGGCCCTATAAAATACTTTTTGGGACTGAATGTAAAGCAAACAGATAAAGGTATATTCATTAATCAGTCAAAATATGTGAAGGGAATATTGAAGACCTTCCAGATGGAAGACTGTAAGCCAGTATGCACTCCCATGATAACAGGAAGCAAGCTTTCAAAAGATGGTAATTCCACAGCAGTTGATAAGACATTGTATAAATCTAAGATTGGTAAACTCATTTATCTAACTCAATCTAGACCTGACATATCTAATGCAATTGGCATTGTTGGAAGATTTGCAGCTGAACCCAAGCAGAATCACCTAATGGTGATCAAGAGGATATTCAGATATCTAAAGGGAACTATAGACTATGGTTTATGGTATCCTAAATGAGAGAATGTAAAACTTCATGTGTATACAGATGGAGATGGGCAGGTTGTATTGATGATAGGAAGAGCACTTTAGGAGGAGTAGTATTTCTTGGAGATAGGTTGGTTTCTTGGATAAGCAAGAAGCAGAACTATATTTCTCAGTCAATAGCTAAAGCTGAATATGTTGCAGCAGCACTAAATTGTACAACCATGGTTTGGATCAAGCAGATGGTTAAAGACTTTGGCATTCTAGTTGATTATCCTATTGTTATTACTATGATAATACTAGCACTATCAACATGTCTAAAAACCCTGTGGTGCACGCAAAGACAAAACACATAGAGATCAAGTACCATTTTTTAAGAGAAAAGGTTGCAGACAAAGAAGTAAAATTGGACTATGTGAGCACCAAAGAACAGTTGGCAAATATTTTCACAAAGCCCTTATCAAAGGATACTTTTGAGTATCTCAGGGAAAATTTGGGAGTAATTCCCTCTCCTGAGTCTGTTTAGAAGAAGCAGCAAGATCATCAGTCATCAGGTGACTGATGAATGGTTGACTACTCTACTTCTGGAGTAGTACCTGTGCCTAAAGATCTATGGTGCACTTTGCCATTGATGTCAAAGGGGGAGTATGTACTAAGGGGAGTATATACATGGAACAAAAACACAGTCAGAGGAACTGCAGCAGTATAGAGAAATATTTGATGAGGATATTGAGAAGATTGTAAAAGAAAGAGGACACCATGAATAGAAGATGTTTTTGATATCATATGTTGCCATCAATGTCAAAGGGGGAGATTGTTAGAGATTTGATTATGTTCAGTTAATTGATTGTATGTTTGTCATTGATGAAAACATATAATACACCGTAGTATTTCTGTATGTACTTATTAGAATGATGACATGAAGACTTGCGTGGTTAGATACATGTTTTTGACATGTTTATTATGTTATGTTCATACACGCAGATGTAGATATGATGTTCCAGTCAAGTTGTGTAATTCTGTTATTGGCAGTTACAGTTCTGGAAGAGTATCTGTTCAAAGCCGATGTATGTAACATGTTTCTTAAGTTGCGCCTATCTTCTGAATATGCGTGTGCATATTCATGATTAGTTATGAGTTGATGATAGTTATCTAAAGGCGCCAAATGTATTTCAAGAAGATTGCAAAGTTAGAGTTAATTTGGTGAGGCCGACTTAGTGAAGCATCACGTCTGTTTAGTTAATACTTGCACGGTTGTAATTATGCTTGCGTGCTTAGTAGAGCCGACAAGGATGTTATGAAGAGTTGTCTTACAGGTCCCATGATCTCATACTTTGAGGAAGATACTTATAGCAAGTCAATTGTGATATGCCAAGTGTGAATTATACGAAAAGAGACAGAAGATGTACAGAGCAGAATATCAGATGTGGTTCATTCATCAAGAGTCTATGTGAAGAATAAGTGAAAGATTGTAATACACTGGAACTGATCAAGACAGCAGGTCTACTCTACATTTCATCATCAGATATAGTGCATATCTGTTATTCAGAAGGTTGTAGCCTTCACCATTAAGCAGTGAGATTTTGGATAGTGAGTCCACCACGCCTAACAGGGTTATTTGTAAAAGACTCCTAACAGGGTCCGACCCTTAACCAGGTCACTATACTTATTGCATTGTAAAGTACAACTGCTAACAGGGTTGAAATATCTTCTAACAAAGATTACTATAAACAAGTATAGTTCATTGTGGGTGCTAATTCCCACCTGGGTTTTTACCATTTGGTTTCCCCGTAATCAAATTGTGTGTTGTGTACTGTGTTATCTGATTAAGAATTTACTTTGTTGTATTCTGAAGTTAAGGAAGAAAAATAATTAAAGTTACTGATAACTGATTCACCCCCCCCCCCCCTCNTACTGATAACTGATTCCCCCCCCCCCCCCCTCTCAGTTATCCTTCGGGACTATTCTAACATACTTAACATATCATTGTATGATGTGTTTTCATATCTTCATATTAAAAGAAATTTAATGTGCTACTAACGTGTATCTAGAATTAGGAATTAAAATAACATCTAGATCTAATTTTGATTTTCTATATAGATAAAGAGTATCATCTACATATTGCACCCCTTGCATAGTAATGAATGTTGTTTCTCTTTTTCTTTTTGATGGAGGATTTTGTATCATGCATAAAAAATTTCACTATTTGATATGAGAATATACACCTTAGTGAAAACCTCTTTGGCTAAGAATCAAAGATCGAAGGATATTTATTCAACTAGGTTCACCCAAGAAATGATGTTTTTCTCATTTAGAGTCACTCAAATTCATCTTAAACAAAAAAAATCCATTAATATCTTAAAATACTAATTTTTACAGTGTGTCATGTTTCTATGTTTATGTATTTAAAGACATTTAATGTAACACTAAATTATATGCTGCACTTGTTATAAAAATAACACTTGTATCAATTTCTCATTTCTATAATAATAAAGAATCACAACTACATATACCTCCATTAACATGCTTAATTCTTAATTTTTTCCTTGTTTGACCCTTTTTATAGAGTATTTCATATGTGTAGTGCACCAATGTAAACAATGGAAACATAAAAACAATATAAATATTTACACTACAAAGATAAAAATGTATTATATTATCATCATTTGGTTCTAATTACATTCAATAGATTGGTTTTATAAAATCATTATTTTACGTACAAAAATAGCTTATATGGGAATGAAATTCCCAACTAACCTAACTACAAACTAATTATATTATTGAATGTAAACCCTATTTCCTAACAACTGCCCTTTAAGGTTAACATTATGAACAACAAGATCAAAATGATATCAACATTGGCCTAAACTTTTAGGTCTAGGCAAATGGCCAGACCCATGAATCCAGCAATACTCCACTATCCACAAGCATACCACTCCTCCATGTCTACAAATGGAGACAAAGTCAATAGTTTACAAACTAAATCAACTACTATGTAGATCAAGACAAACTCAATTATCTGCAAATTACTTTTTAGATAGAGACAAACTCAATTATTTGCATATCAAAACAATTATGATTCCCCTTTGTGCATGAAGGGATTCAATAAATTAAAAAACTTTCATTGCTTCTTATATTTATGAATTATCCTTCAATGAGAAGCTAGCTCAAGATGTTGGATATCCTCATGCCTACATTTCATCCAACATCTACTTACAAGATCATTTCTTACTTACTAGACATAACACCACTTTTCAAAGACCCAATCAATACAATTAAGATTTTTAAGCACATTTTAAAAATCATACATATAAGATGTAGGGTTCAATTGCAAATCAATAAAGCTATGTCTTCTATATTTCTCAAAAATATCTCCAAATCAACTCTTTCAACCCTTGCAATGACTTATTCTAGTATTTGACCCAAAAGAAAATAAAGTAACCAACACCCCTATTGTTAAATCAATAGACAAATTGGGAATACAACAAGGACACAAGTTTTAACGTGGTTTGCCAATTTGGCTACGCCCACCAAAGAGCAGAGAAAATCTTTATTATTCAGTCATTATAGCTTAGTTACATAAGGATCTCTCCTCATATTTATACAATATTCTTCAAGAGAAGATGAAGAGTCAAAGAAGATAATATGAAATGAAAAGTCATGGAAGAAGAAATGAAAAGTTGGACTTCACATCCAACAATCTCCCACTTGAAGTTCAACTCATCTGCAAACTCTCATCAAGACAATCTCCCACTTAAAATTTGTTTTCCCTTACCAAATCCCATGGTAATAAATTGTCAATAGACAACCAAAATAGCTGGAATAGCAACCACACCTAGTTGCTAATCACATCCAACTAACCATACAACATTAGTATATTTATTCCCACATAACCAGCCCATACAACAAATCACTGTGTAAAATATGCCATCTTCTAACAAAACACACCAAAAAACTATTGATGTGCAAAAACCTAGAAGACCATTATAGAGTAATTTGCATGTTGCATGAGCAATGTCAACCAAAAGTTGACTCAAATCTACCAATCTGCACATAAAAGGTGTGGTAATAACTTGAGATGATCTACAAACTGCAACCAACCTACTGCAAAATCTCACATGACATCTTCCAAGTCCTCATGAAAAGACCACATATTGTAGTTAAAAAACAATGAAGTACAACAACAATAGATGACCTCAAAAAACTCTTGGAAGGGACACCCATGCAAACCATAACTCATGGACTTCTACCAACACCACCAAGTTCTCAGTTGTGCCAAGTATGATCTCCTTTACCTCCTCAAATAAGAGCATTTACAACACCCAACCACCATGGATGAAAGCTCTTGTTAAAAAAGAAGATCAACCTCAAAAACATTCCAAAACTAGGAACAATCTCAACTATCTCCTAAACCCAAATGTTCAAGGAGATAAATATGCAGAGTAGACCAAGAGTGGGGAGTAAGAATGATCCTCCATGATAAACCAAGTCACACTGACTCTTCTCCAAGAACAATCTCCTCTAGGTCCATAATGAACTCGCGTCCATCCATAGGTGTAGGCTCCCCGGTCTTCTTGCTGAAACTTCCAAAGAGAAACTATCTCAACAAATGTTCTCTAAACCCAAGAGAACTGCAACCTCACCCAAGCCTCTTATTTTTCAAGAGCACCTCCATGGCCAATACGCTAATGTACTTGATACCAAGAGCACTAACCATGACCAATTGTCAAAAATCCCACTGCACGTCTACATAATCTGGGAACACAACATGGCAACTTGATCTCCACAAATAAAGCATCATGGTTTAAAGAGAAAAGCTGTTAAGAGAACCTATATCATGCCAATTCTCTAATCTAGAATCAAGATCCAACCATAGCACAATAAAAAACATCTTCATATCACATGAAGGTAAACATCGCATGACAAAAAACCGAACCTGTAATTTCTCCAAAATCTAGAGAAGTAGTGTGTGCATAAATGTTGACACACTTCTATGAATCATTTCATCCAAGGTTGCTCAAGAATGAGGCCTCAAATATTGATCCATAGCTCTCTATTCATGGAGTGCAAAGGTTTGAAATGGAGGCCCTCAGATTGACCTAATTAGTGCCTATGCAAGTACACCATGAAACGAGAGATTCGAATGCATGAAAATGAGATCTACTCTATATGATAACAATGCATGAAAAGAAATTAATCTAAATGATAACAATGCATGATTAATATATGAAAGGAAATACAAATGCAAATCTAATCTATGAAAATAAACATGAATCTAATCTACAAGAATAGCCATGGATGCAAGAAGAATGAGACAAGAAGAGAGAAGTTGCAATATCCAAGCTCAAATGCTCAAATCCTCCTCCAAAATTGCTCTCCAAACCTGTAGCATAACGATACTATGAAAAAGATGATATCCAAATGAGAAAGAAAGGTCTCCTTTTAAAGAAAAGTGAACGATTGAGATTAAGAGGCAAAAATCAAAGGCTATGATTAAGAGGCAAAAACCCACCACTTAGGAAGATGTGATGAAAAAGGGATTTTTATTTAATTTTTATTTAATTCATTTCATTTTTCAACAAATAAAGTGCTTTAAGTGGGGATTTTTATTTATTTAATTGAAAGAGAGGTTCTCTTTCAATTAAATAAATTAGAAGAATTTAATTTAATTAAATGGGAGGAATTTAATTTAATTTAATTAAATAAGATGAATTTAATTAAAAGGGAAATTAAATCTTTTAATTAAATAAGAATGATCAAACCTTAGGAAATATTGAAATAATTGAATAATTAAATTAATTACAATTTAATCAAGGAAAGTAATTTGAATTGAAAATATTGCAAAGCATTGATTCATGAAATTTGATAAATTGATAAAAATGATAAATGGGGCCCAAAGTCTAGGCGAGCATTTTAGGGTGAATACATTTGCCCCTCTTTGACAAATGTGTGGTCAACTCGGGAACACATGTAGTCAAAGAATGCAGTTGAAGTGTGAGGTCGACTTGAGATCACAAAACAACCTAAATGTGTGGTCGATTTGGGAACACATCAAGACAAAAATAAGCACAATTGAAAAAAAGACAAAGTCAACACTGAAATAAGTAATTGACAGGTCAGAGATAAGAATCTCAAGCAAGACTGATATAATTGATAAAGTTGAATCAAAGATTGAAGTTTGATAGGTACTGCCCCCTCGTGATCGAAATCGAAATGAGATAAAGGAGAAAAAACAAATTGATAAATTTTGATCAAATCAAACTAAAGATAAGGTTCTTGATGTAAGATGAAAGATATGAAAATCACAGAACCAAGGTAGATCATCAAGCACAAAATATTATGCCCTAAGGTTGAATTAGAAGAAGAAGAAGAAGAAGAAGTGGGGTGAAAGAGAATGGAAGATAGAAGTTTGGAAGAGGTGGAAAGAAATAGAGAGAAGAAAGAGAATTTGCCTTAAGAAATAGAATGCCCCAAAATTAATCAACTGTTTAAGATAGAAAATTTTGATTGAGATCACGAAAGAAGATAAGGAAATGAAGATCAGAATGTGATCACAGTTTATTAAAGTCCACAAGAAAGATGAAGGAAACCCTCTCAAACTCATAATGCAGCCTAACATGCAAACTAACATAAGATCTAACAATGCAAGCTACATGAAAATGCAAAGGTGTACTTGCAATAGAGCAACAAACATAGGACATTGTGTTCATCATTCATTATAGAATGTAAAGGAACTTATTTTCATCATTGGGCCATTATTAACAAACATCATAAAACCACACAATCATCACTAGTCACAAGTGCAACTATGAAGATATGAATGCAATTTATATCGAAAACATCACACAACCATCACTAGTCAGGAGTGCAACTATGAAGATATGAATGTGATGTATATCAGATTTAAAATGTTGAAAGATTCTAACATAAGCATCAAAGACATAAAGGTCAAGATGACTGTGATGTTAGCTTACCCAATTTAATATAGCAAAACCATGCTCGCATCAAGGCATAGAAGCTAGGATGACAAACAAAACAGTTGTGCAAAAACAGTGAAGCATAAAGTAGGAAGCAAATAAAAATATGTCCCATGCCCCAAGTCCTCTAGCTATGCATCACGGAGAGACTTATTAGACAAGGACACTCAATGAAAATCAATAATAGTCAGCACACAGAAAACATCATGACATAGTTCAAGCATTTAGTGTTGCGTTTAAAAATTTAAGTGTGATAACTCATATTGATTTCTGAGGATAAGGATCGAATGCTTGCAAGTAGGTAAGGCCACATGACAAAATGAGGTAAGACCAAACCGATAAGTGTTGAAAAACACTCAATGTCAAGGGTTGTATTGAAAAATATAGTTGGGGTGGTGTTGAAAAACACCATTTGTGAGGTGTCCTAAAGACTAACGCATCCAAGAGACCAAAGCTAATACAGTTATGCCCCCTAGACAAAGACAAAGACCAATTCTAGACCAAGGCAACATGGACAAGGCATGATGGAGAAAGGCTAAGTGTTGAGGTCACGTGCTAAGAAATAGGGGTGCAAAGGCCTCAAGTAGGGCCTGTTTTCAGGTTTTCACCACTTGGATTTTATTACAATTTTTTCATTTTTTTTTTTTTTTTTCAAGACTTTTTATAATTTTTTTGAATTTTTGCTACCAAGGCGCCTGTTTCCAGGTTTTCACCAAGGAACTTTTTCTATTTTTTGAATTTTTAATTTTTTTGTATTTTTGGAATATATAATTTTTTTGGAGATACATCAAAACGGATATTGCTAGGTTTTCACTAAGATGATCATTTGTTCTGGACATTTTCTGATTTTTAAAATTTTTGACAATATATCTTTTTTTTGGATTTTTTTCAGGATCAATAAATATGTACAAAAGGATGCCCCGAGACAGAATGGGCATCATGGATAGAACTTCTTTAGGTGCAAAACATTGATAGGATCAAGGAGATGTTATCCCTCCTCTGTAGATAGTAAATAAGCACCTGTCCCAAAAGCTGCTATAATAATATAAGGTCCAAGCCAATTAGGTTCAAATTTACCCTTTTGATCTCTATGCTGTTGATTCTTAGGATTTTCACGT
>MU227674.1:392953-406237 GCA_018584345.1 Thuja plicata
ACAAGGTGGAGGATGGATGGACAACAGTTAAAGGAAAAAAAGTTAAGTCTTCCACTCCTTCATTTGATATGAACTTACGTTCACATAAAGATGGGCAAAAATGTAAATCTTGATTGCCTTGTTTTTGACTGGTTGGGCCTTTTTCTTTTTGGTTGGAACTATGGTTAGTTCCTTTGGCTTGTTTGGTGGGGCTCCACAATTGTTTTTTTGTCATTCTTTGGCCTATCTTTTGCTACTTTTGTACAAGGTTTTAGGACCTTTCAAATCCTGTTTTTACTTAATTAGAACAGATGTGGAAAGAAAGGATATGAATGCTATAAAGTCCACTATTCAACCACTAAATTAGCAAAAATTGATATAAACAAAATAAAGGAATGGAAGCGATATATAATGTGATATTTTAAAGGTATGTGAAGCGCCTTCTGCATAGAAGGAAATACGAGAGGTTGTGCCACTCTTCTAGAAGTAGGCTAAAATTTGTAGGTTGAAATATCTAAGGAGGCTAAAATTGAGCTGGGTTAATCTCAAACATATTGTGATGAAGGTGAAAGATATATTGATAAATGAAGTGGGATCCAGTTTGTTCCTGGGAATATATTGATATGACTATTTTGGTTGTCTTCACCATCCTTCAAAGTATGTGTTGTCTCTTGAAACTTCAACAACTAGAAGACTTACACTTAACAAGGGATCAATCTTCTTCAACTAATTTCTCTAGATTCCTTTAAGCTTTCCAAGCTTAGAAATCTTCACAGAAGGAAAACCTAGAACCTGAAACACCAACAAATCTTACATGCAACCACATAAAAACAACATGTGAGACCATGAAAGTATATGAAAATAAAAAAAATTAATTCCATACAACTCACAAAAAATCCATGTAATATGCAAATCCTAAAATGAAGCTATGATGCCAGAATGAAGGGAAATTGGGCATCCTAAAAAACCATCTAAGATCAGTATGTGCATCCAATACCTATTGTTTCTTCACAAATAGATGACAACATGTTGATATAAACACATACTATTATAACATAAAGAGGAATCAAGCATAGTTTATTTCCCCCGATTAAAACCTTAGAAGAATGTGCTTGCAATTTTAGATCATGCTAGATCAAGCAGTTTCAGCAGCATGCATAAATTAAGATTCAATAATACATAATCATTAAACATAAAGAATAAGATAGAAGATAAAAGAACATAGAATTTACACGGGGAAAACCCTTATAAGGAGAAAAACCTACACTCCAAAAACAAAGATCCATTGTATTATTCAACAACATAATACACTTACAATAGAATCTTGAGGCTCTAGGCCTGTTAATGGAGATTTATATCCTACTCCATCCTGGAGAAAATGTGGCAACATAAACTCTATGAAATGAACTTCTCTCTTATACAAGTCTAGTAACACTTGTATTTATAGAGCTTACATTACAAAAAATAACATCTTCTCAAATGTGTCCACATTCAATATATCTTCAACATATAATTAGAAACTCTTTTTGCATAAATAGTACTTCTATTTTTACTCCAAGCTTATCTGGTTGGAAGATTTGGTCCAGCTAAGAATCTTTCCCCGAGTGTATAAAAGAATAAAAGAAAATTGCTACCACATGTCACTTGTAGGGAACTTTGAGAAGCTCATAAATATTTATCTTCTTCAAATCTCCCTCCTTGTGGCTAGTGTCACAATTTCCCTCTCTCCTCAATGCTAATTGCACCCAACTTCCTATGGAGCCATGCAATTATGTTATGCAGTTTGGAAACTTATAATATAACATTAATTCATTAAAATCAACGACATAGAACTAATTAAAAATAGTCATATTAAATCTACTTCGAACTCCTAAACTTGAAGCACCTTAATCCCAAGACTCATTAAGAACCTTTCAATTTAGTAGATCAGAACCACAACATTTTAACTTCAAATATCCCTGTATTCTAGATAAAATTGTTTTTTAGCCCAAAAAAAAATTAGTCCAAGGACCATTTAGCCCCTCCCAACTTATAGAAAACTTTCTTGTTATATTTCACTTGCCGCATATTATTACATTGCTGTTGTAGCCAAATTTTGCCCTTTAAGACTTGTGAATTTTTGTAGGTTCCTCTCACAAATACACATAGATAGCATCATATATGTGGGTGGTGGATTTCATGTATCATTCGCAAGAGACCTTTATATGTGGCATTTTATTTGCAAACCGGGCATTTTTGTTGGAGATTTCTAGTAGATTTCCCATCACTAACTTTATTTTTTCCTATAGCTCCATTTCATTGTTTGGGCATGTCAATGTATTAACAAATTGACAGCTTGTGTGGAGTTTTCAGGGTCTGCATTGGCCCGGAAACAGTTTACATTATTGTCAGCTTTATATTATCCTTCATTGCATATACCGAATCTTAACTTGGCCCGTACCTCCTTCATCAATCCCAGTTGGCTTGGCATACAGGCGTCTCTACCCGATTTTGGTGGCTCTTATTTTTTTTCTTTGAATCAATTTTTATTATCTGGATCAATGGTTCACTTCATTATTTTTTGGGCTTTTTTACATTTTGTAAATTGGACAACTTTTCGCAGGCTCTCAAAGTGCAGATCGGTCGAGAATCATGTTCCTTGATCCGTATGCTAGAGAGATCAACTGATTCACATCTCCGATCTGAATTTCATATTTGCAGAACTATTGGGAGGGTCGGTGCTGATCTTGGTTGATAGGGCTTTAGATCTCATTTTTTTCTACATTGGCTTTGTTCTTTCTTGATCAAAAGGAAAAAATATGTTGGATTGGGCTCATTCTATAGATTTATCAACTTATCACGCAACCTACTTCACATTATTTGCATGGCCAAATATCTTCTTTGGCTCGAGGTTTTTTGATTGGTGTGATGTGTCCAAAGCCCTGTAGAAGATAAAAGCACAGAAAAATAAGAACAAATGAACAAATACACAAAACATAGAATTTATCGTGGTTCAGCTTAAAAGCCTACATCTACACTAAGAGCAGAGGTTATTATTAATATGTCAAAACATTATATTTATAATGATAGCAGCTTATAAATAAGCTTCCAATAACACCGGAATCTCAACAGCCATAATAAAGAGGGAAACATTTAGGAGGGAAGTGGTGATGACCGTTGGCATTCAATTAACAATCTCCCATCTGATCGCCATCAGATGCTGCCGTTGATTAGTCATTCCTCTGTTCTACCTACTGATTTATTTCTTCTTTACGAGCCCAAGAGAAGTCCTAGAACTTGTGAATTTCTCTGTGGGAACAACTTTAGTGAAGATATCTGCCGGATTGACCTTTGTGTCAATTTTAACAACCTTAAGTTTGCCTTCTTCAACCATGTGACGAACAAAATGAGTGTGCACATCAATATGTTTAGAGCGGCACTGAGAGGAATGGTTATAAGCCATAAAGATGGCGCTACGACTATCACAAAACATAACATAATCGCTTTGTTGGTATTTCATTTCACCAAACAATTGTTGCAACCAAATCATTTCTCTTGCACCTTCAGAAAGAGCCAAGTACTCAGCCTCTGCAAAAGAAAGGACAATAGAATGTTGCAGCCTTGAGGCCCAACTAATGGCTGCTCTCGCAAACATGAAGACATAACCAGTAGTAGACCTCCGTCTATCTAAATCTCCAGCTAGATCAGAATCAGTAAATCCACACAACTGAACATTGTTGCCTCCATAGCATAAAGAAAAATCTGATGGTCCTTTTAGATACCTCAATATCCATTTAACCGCCTCCCAATGAATCTTCCCGGGATTGCTCATGAATCTACTCACAACTCCCACCGCATGAGCAATGTCGGGACGTGTCAAAACCATAGCATACATGATGCTACCCACTGTTGATTTGTAAGGGATGTCCTCCATATATTCCGTGTCCTTTTGTGTTTTTGGACACAAATCAGCTGATAAATGAAAATGTGGAGCAAGTGGAATAGAAACACTATGTGCATCAGCCATACCAAATCTCTCAATTATTTTGTCAATGTATTCTTTTTGAGACAAAGTGATCTCCTTCTTCTTTCTATCTCGGTTGATTGTCATGCCAAGAATCTTCTTGGCTGGCCCTAAGTCCTTCATGGCAAATTTGTTTGCTAATTGTGTTTTCAGCTCACTAACAATTCTTGGACTTGTACCAGCTACTAACATATACATCAACATATAGTAAAAGAATAACAAACTAACCATTAGGGAGTCTCTTGTAGTAAAAGCAAGGGTCTAATTCACATCTCACAAAGTTGTGATCAAGCATAAATTTGTCAAATTTCAAGTACCATTGTCTTGGGGCTTGTTTGAGCCCTTACAAGCTCCGCATCAATCTGCAATAAAGGTGTTCTTGCCCCTTCTTGATGAATCCTTGAGGCTACTCCATGTACAACTCTTCATCAATGTCACCATGTAGAAATGCAGTCTTGACATCAAGCTGCTCCAACTCAAGATCCCATGTCGCTACCAATCTCAATACTGCTCGGATTGTGGTCATCTTCACAACCGGAGAAAAAATCTCATTCAAGTCAACTCCTTGCTTCTGAGCATATCCTTTTACTACTAACCCGGCCTTGTAACGTTTACCACTGCTGCCCTCATCCTTCAACCGATACACCCATTTATTCTTGGGTGGATTTCAATTTGGAGGTAGTGTAACCAATTCCCATGTTTTATTTTTATTGAGGGAATTCGTTTCTTCCTTCATAGCAATCATCCATTTGATGTGATCGCTACTCAGACATGCCTCTTTATAACTTGCTGGTTCAACTTGCTCAGAAATTAAAATCTCAGGCGCTGCCTCTTCAGTGTATAACAACTGATAATCTAAAAATTTTGCACACATCTTCCTTTGCCTTATAGATCTCCTCAAACTTGACTCAAGAATGGTCTGTCCCTGGTTGTTCGGTTCCTGATGATTTTGTTCTGAACCTTCAAAACAATTATTAGTTTGATGATCTTGCTGAGCAATGCAAATCTTGTTGATTTGAATCATTCATACCATGCGTGGGAGTCATATCTTCTAAAACTTGAAAGTTCCTATTTGAATTCATGGACTGTGATAGACTCTGCATGACTTCTCTATTTGGCGGTATTAAATTTGAGTAACCGCGTGAAGGAAAAATTGTTTCCTACAAATCCCCATATTGGATTGGAGCATCAACACCATCACCACACGTAGGGTGGAGGTTTTGTATTGGGTGGGCCCCATAGTTAAAATTTATGTCAAGTAAAAACTAGTGCGTGTTGCCCACATGAATTTTTTCTTCTCCCTTGTTATGAGACACTATTTTTCTACTATTACCCTTCCTTTAATGCACCGCGGATGGAATTCCATCGAGTTGTGAGTAGAATTCACCTGATGATTTTGTTCCAAACCTTCAAAATGATTATTAGTTTGATGTTCTTGTTGTGAGCAATGCAAATCTTGTTGATTTGAATCATTCATACCATGCGTGGGAGCCATATCTTCTAAAACTTGAAAGTTCATGTTTGAATTGACGGACTCTGAGAGACTCTGCATGACTTCTCTGTTTGGCGTTATTAAATTTGAGTAACTGCATGAAGGAAAAATTGTTTCCCGAAAATCCCCATATTGGATTAGAGCATCGACACCATCACCACACGCAGGGTGGAGGTTTTGTATTGTGCGGGCCCCATAGTTACTGTTGTTGTTAGGTAAAAATTGGTGTTTGTTTCCCACGTGAATGCCTTCTTCTCCCTTTTCATGAGACATGGTTTGTCTACTATTGCCCTGCCTTAAATGCACAGAGTCTACCATAGTGGATGGAATTCCATCGAGTTGTGAGAAGAATTCACCGTGGGCCCCAATTTGCATCGCGGGTTGTGAATCATTCTCTCCAAACCTGGGAAGACTTTCCACATCACTGTCTAAATCAAATCCAATTCCCCTATTCCATCCTGCGGTTATTGGGATGTACCTGTCATCTCTAGCAATTGCTTGGTCTGTGGTGCGATATACACTGTCAAATATACTGCATCCTCAAAGAACACTTGATGATTTCCAGGAGATTTTATATTAAAAGAGGAGGAGCCTATGTCATTGCCTAAATCAGAAAACTGAGATGAAGAGGGAACTAGAGCTAAAACAGAGGTGGGTGAAGGCTGAGAATTGGCAATTGTATTGCCTTGTGAGATGTGAGATGAACCATTTCCATTGTTAACAATATCGAATAAGAGAATGAATTATTTTGAAGGCTCATCTTGGTTCTTTAAACCTGAAAACATCTTTTCATTGAAGACCACATCTCTGCTTCTAATATCCTTTTTACCAATAGGATCCCAAAGTCTAAAGCCATATTGGTCTTCTCCATAACCAATGAAAATATATTTTTGATATTTTGCATCCAACTTCATCCTTTTTTATTTTGGTATATGAACAAAAGCGTCACAGCCAAAGACTTGTAAATGTGAGTATGAAATTCTCTTCTCCAACCATTCTTCTTCTGGAATACCAAATTCCAGCCATGATGAAGGTTTTTGGTTGATCAAATAGACCGTTGTGTTCCATGCTTCTGCCCAAAACTCTTTGCCCAAATTGGCATTAGAGAGCAGGTACTGGACTCTCTCTAGTATTCTCCGATTTAGTCTCTTGGTTGCTCCATTTTTTTGAGGCGTAAAAGGGATGAATTTAATTCTGCGGATACCTTGATCTACAAAAAATTTGACAAACTCCGAGGAGAAAAAATATCCTCCATTATCTATTTTGAGACACTTTATTTTGTGTCTGATTTGGTTCTCAACATGCGCTTTGAAAACTTTGAATTTTGAAAAAACTTCAGACTTCTTTGAAATAAAGTAAATCCAAACTTTCCTAGTGTAATCATCTAGAAAAGTGACAAAATAACTAGCACCTCGGATAGAAGTTACCTTAGTGGGTCCAAAAACATCTAAGTGAATCAGCTCCCAAGGTGTGCCCTTCTTTTCACTACCGGTCTTCAAGAAGCTGACCCACTTCTGCTTGTCGTAAAGACAATGTTCGTGGAATTCTAAATCAATAAATTTCAGACCTGGCAGTTGATCCCTTTTGAGCATAACTTCAAGGCCATTCTCAATAATGTGACCAAGCCTTTGATGCCAAAGTGTTGAGTTTCTATCCACAACTAATAAAGCAGCTCCAATTTCACCAATGTCTTTGAGAAGATATAAACTTCCCACTCTATCTCCTTTCGCAATAATCAATGAACCTTTTGTGATTTTCCAAGTGTCCTCAAAGAAAAAAGTATGAAAGCCTTGTGAGTAAAGTTGGCTGATGGAAATTAGATTTCTCCTTAATTGAGGAACATGGTGTGCCTCTTTTAATAGACACTTACCTCCTCCTTCTAAAGGTAACAAGACATCTCCTTTGCCAATAATTTCACATGCCTTATTATCACCTAAAAAGACTTTTCCAAACTCACCTTCTTGGTAGTTTGTGAATGAATCCAAACAAGAGGTAGCATGGAAGGAAGCACCGAAGTCCAAGACCCAAGAATATGATTTTGTGTTGGTTGTAGCTAGCACTAAAATCCCATCATCTTTATCATGGAATATGTTTTCTTCTTCGTCCAATACTTTATCTTATGCCTTCTTGTACTTTCTACAATCTTTCTTGACATGGCCAACTTTTTCACAAAACCAACAAACGTGTTGTCTACCTCTTGATTGTGATCTTCTTGCTGAATTGGACCTTCAATTATTATAATTATTTCTGCCTCTATATTGTCTTCTTCCTCTATTCTCGGTGCTCACCATAGTGAGAGCATCACCGAATGAGGACTCATTATTCCTCCTTCTCAAGTCTTCGCAGAGAAGAGTAGCTGAAACTTCATCGAAATACAACTTCTTTCTTGATGCCAAAGTGCTTACCGTTGTTACAAGTCCATCCCAATTGTTAGGAAGAGAACACAATAATAGAAAAGCCTTATTCTCATCATCTTGAGTCATGCCAACCGAATATTCTTGGCTGATCAAGGTATTAAATTTATTAAGGTGATTTTTCAGAGCTTCGCCTTCCCTCATCTTAAGCTTGTATAACTTCTTCATGATGAAGACTTTGTTCATAGCGGTTGCCTGTGCATATGTCGAAGTCAATTTATCCCATACATCCTTTTCTATTACTTTTTTTGCAACATTATGCAAGACATTATCGCCTAACGCAAGGAATATTGTCACCTTGGCTTTTTCATCAAGCTTCTCCCAATCTTCACGTTTCATGGAGGCTGGTTTCTTTTATTTTCCATCAAGTGCAAGAGAAAGGTCTTGCTTGATTAACAAAGACTTCATTTGAATCTTCCATATCCTGTATTTCTTCCTAGAAAATTTCTAAACCTTTAAATCTTCCATTCTCAGGAAATTTATGACCAATTTCCAATCAGATGTTCACCCAGCTCTGATACCAATTGTAGAAGATAAAAGCGCAGAAAAATAAGAACAAATAAACAAATATAAAAAACATAGAATTTATCGTGGTTCATCTTAAAAGCCTACATCCACACTGAGAGCAGAGGTTATTATTAATATGTCAAAATAGTATATTTACAATGACACAATAGTAGCTTATAGATAAGCTTCCAATAACACCAGAATCTCAACAACCATAATAAAGAGGGAAACATTTCTGAGGGAAGCGGTGATGACTATTGGCCTTCAATTAACAAGCCCTACATGTTTTTTCATTGATTCCTTGTTTTGGTTGACACTTTATCACAAACAATTTGCATTTCAAAGTGGCCAATTCATCAACTGACCAGTTTTCTAAATTGGCTAGGTTCATTAACTTATTAATGGAAATGCTTTGTATGGTGGCCGAAGATTTCTCAATAAGTTGTTGGAGTAACGATTTTCTCACTTCTTGTTGGCTCATACTTGAGGGAGTCATTCTTTGTATTTTGGGGCACAATGTGATATTTAGTCTAGTGGTAATCTTAGTTTGTAGATGTGTATTTTATGTATACATGCACTTGATTTATCATTGGCTAGAGATAACCTTTCCTCTAGCTGAGTAGTTCTATGGAATTAGTTGTGAGGTTTTAGCCCCACATTTATGGCTATATTTATATTTTAACTCTCTATTAAGACATTATATTTGGGTGACCTTGGTGTTCTATGGTGTCGATGACTGATGGTGTCTGCACTTTTAGTGCCCACCAATTCTTCAATTTTTCTCTTTTCTGCGCATAGAGTGATCATGTAGGTGACCGAGAGCCAACCTTGAGTTTAGTACAAGTGCCAAATTCAAGCCTAATTTTCTCCAAAGGGCCTATTATAGGGATTTTCGCAAACAGGGGCAAAATTTTACAAATAAGATAGCGGTAGAAAGCTGATTCTGTCAACTTCATTATAATGTAGGTATTTTTTTAGTTTTTTTTGTCTGATGCTATTTTTTCTCTGTTGAAGTTAGGTCTTGTTTTTGCACATGCGAGCTCATAAATTTTGGCTCTAAACTCTATTTTCATAATTCAAGTTACACCAAGAAGGAATTGATGAGAACTTTACTTCACTTATGATATATCTCATATTGTTGATCTCTATTTATGATTTGAGAAGTGTACCATTGATGTTTCCATGGGTTATACAATGCATCCTTCTATAATAACTTTGACTAAGGACATTTATGAGTCATTGAAAAAAGGAATCATCATACATTTTAGGTGGCTTAACCTCTTGCCTCATCTTTATGGACTCATTCCTGAGCCAAAGTCATAGTGGAAGAAATCATTTTGGAGAAATAATAACTATATAGATGTGTCCTATTGAGGTGGATGGAGCTCTTATAGAGGTGGAGCTCTGTGTGGCCAAGAATATGTGCTTACTCCTTGGATTGGATTCTCTTGTGTTGGCTTCTATTAAGGTGGAGTGTTTTAGGAGTAAGTAGTACATGTTGAAGATTGGGGGAGCCTTTCAAAACCCTTTGTATGTAACTCTTATGTTTGGCTCTTGGTCCCTTGGTCGTCTTATGATGGATGTCTTTGTTTCTTGTTATGGGATCCATGTAAAATACAAGTATCAGGTTATGGGAGCTTGTCAAAACCCTTCCAAGGTTGAGGGAGCATTCCAATATGTAGTTTGTTGTGTGGCTTTGACCTATAGTATGTGCAATTAGAGTTTCTTACTTTTACCATTTAGGTTGTTGATGTTCTACTATTGGTAGGGTTGTTGATGTTTGATGTCTTCTTCTATGTAGTTGTTCATTTGAGGGTTCTGGATCCTGCCAAAACATATTTGTAAAGGGGTTCAAGGTCCCTTCAAAACCTATTTGATCCTTAATTTGAAAGATTGATTAATCTTCTTCACGGTGTTCCTCTTCTAAGAAACATTTAGAGATATTCAAGAACATTTAAAAAAAAAACAAATTGAGATTGTTCACAACTCAAATTACCATTAAATACAATAGTTTCTAATAAAGCACTATTTAATGTCAAATAGTAATATTTTTTATATTATAGATCATTTACAAATATTTTCTCATTCAAACATTACAAAATTTTTATTCAACCATCAAACTAAGACAAATACGAGCTTCTTATGAGAAACCACACTAGAAATAATGAATGGAAGACCAAGAGTCACAACTTATAAATCCACCTTTTTACAATGAGACAAATACAATCAATGGAATACCAAGAGTCACAACTTAGAATTTCACAAAGATGTCCCTCTTGGGATTGAACTAGGGTCTCCATAATGAAAACTCATTGCTTCAACCAACTAATCTAAACCCCTTGGACTTTTCAAATAGTAATATTACAAACCATATTTTGTAATTTATCCTTTGTTTTATATCTATTCTTAATTTATTTTTAATCCACAACCTCCTTGCTTAAATATAATGTCTTTCTTAGATGATTCTGCTGAAGATATAGGTGATTTTGTAAGGTTTTTTTATGGCAATGGAAGTGATGACCTTATGGAAAGAAATGTTGTCAATTAGTGCCAAAACACTTAGTCAACACAGAGTTGACCGAGCCAGCAGTGCAACCCGAGTAGTTACATTGTAACCTGAGAAGTGGCAGTGTCGACCGAGTAGACAGTAGTAATCAGTATTACCTGAGTGATCAACATGACCCGAGTACATAGAGTGACCTGAGTACATAGAGTAGCCCGAGTGCCAGAGTTTACTATGTTTCCCGAGTGACAACATAATGTCTGAGTGCCAGTATATCACCCAAGTGGATCACTGGACCCAAGTAATAGTTTTGGGCCGACTTAGCTTATATTGTTTGATGTTAATTATCTTATGGAAGCTGACTTATAGAAGTATTTGATTTGGATAAGGTATAAATATAAGGTATTTTGTTTATCCAAATGTGTGTGTAGAAATGTGTATGCAAATATGAAGTGGCGAATTGTTTAAGAGGCTACAATAATATAAGGAATAACAATGACTCATCCATCATAGTAAGGTGATTAGTTTTTATATCATTGGATCTCATTCAGCAAATCAAAGTTGCATAGAAGATCATCTACTAGTTCATCCTAACAGGTGCATCAACAAAATCCTCTAACAAGATGGTTTAGAACAACCTTTCATTCAACCTTACCGAGTTGCACCTCATCAAAATGAGAAAGAAAATGGAAAGCATTCGGGCATCAAATACCAATCCATGTAAGTTTGGTTCACTTCTGATCTGCATATTCTTTTATATTCAGTAGTTTTTCCCTTCAAAAGGCACAGTTGTTTGGAAGAAGGACAGACCCATAGTGTATCAGATAAATGATTTCATAGCAGAATTAGGAGACAATTTTGAGAGCATCATGGATTCATATTTTGAGGAGTTCAGACAAAAGATGCATAATAGGTATAGAATTCCTAAACAATTGGTTGAAGACTACAAAGATGATGTTTGTTTCCTAGTTGACTGTGATAAAGTATACATTCAGGTAGTAAAACCTAGGGTTGCATGGGTGAAACCTCTTGCATATGAGGTTAACATAGATGAGACCAAAGACATCATTGAGGCTCTTGTGGATGAGCTTGTTGACCCCAAAGCACCATACTTTGGTACCTATGAAGAAGCCAAGAGCAGAATTTCAGTAGAAATTGAGATTCCTAAGATTTTGAAAAGAGGAAAGAAGAGGCTAGAGAAGTTTGGAAAGAAGTATGGGAAGACTTCAGAATCTCCTTCTTCTATCTCTGAAAGCAAAGAAGATGAAGGGTATGTGCAAGATCATGAGGGGCCAAACTATGCCCTTAAGTGGCAATGAAAAATCACCAAATTAGGGTTAGTTAACTTGACGTGAAAATTTCAACTAGCTATCAACCTAATATCAAAAAGTTGTAAAATATAGAATTTGTAGAAAATTGAATGTTGTTTCTAAACTACTAGGCCTTTTTTGAAAAAAAAGTTAATATGATTGGTGAAAAGTATAGATTTCAATGCAGCAGTACAAAAATTTCAGGAAAAAAATAAGAAGTAGGTGTATGTCTGACCACCTTCATCATAATCAAAGGATAATATTTTATATATAAGTAGTAGACTCGTGCCCAGATGTGACGCATATTTTTTTGTAATTTTATTCCAAAAACAAATTAATTATGAATTTTCTGCTACAAAATTTTCAGAATAAAAAAACTCTTGTGTCTGACCACCTTAACTCATTGAAAACTTTACAAAAAAATTCCCTTAGAGTTGGTGAAGCATAGAATGTGACGCATTTTTTGGAATTCAAAAATGTTATACCATCTTAAAGTTATAGTCATTTTTCAATCAGTATATAAATCAACACTTTAGAAGTAACTCAACTAGAAAATAACTAATAATTACTTACCGAATTCAAAATTTGACAGCAATTATATCGATAGAAAGTTGATAATCTCCTTAAGATGCCCTTTTCGTTTCATCAAATTCGGGTGAAAAAAAGAGTCATCAACTACATGGTCGAAGTCTGGGACTCAGAGAAACAGGGGAAAAACATCTTTTTGTGACATTTGTATAGTTGACCATGTAGGTTTGGTGCACAAAGCAATACCGAGCCTAATCGGGTACCGGAAATATTGGGTACCCAAAAATGTCGGCATAATTTTGATTTTTAAATTTTCCCTCCCCTTTCTCCCTCTTAATTTTTTTCCAACCCCTTTCTCCCTCCCATTTCTCCATCCTTCATATGATATATTATGTATCAAAAAATATATATTAGATTATATATTATATATTATATATATTAAATATTATATAATATCTATTATATATTAAATATTATATAATATCTATTATATATTAAATATTATATAATATACATTTTACATTAAATATTATATAATATATATTAAT
>MU227674.1:418092-441169 GCA_018584345.1 Thuja plicata
ATGACCCCTTTCGACACATTAGAACACTCAAGTGTGTCCTAAGGGGTCGTAGGAACCCTTAGGACACACTTGAGCATTCCAATGTGTCAAAAGGGGTCATGAGGACTTCCTAGGGGTCTTAGCATGCCTTATCACATGTTAGGACCCCTAAGAAGTCCCCATGACCCCTTTCGACATATTAGAACACTCAAGTGTGTCTCAAGGGGTCCTACAACCCCATGACACACACTGGAGCATTCCAATGTATCGAAAGGGTTCCTGGGCACTTCCTAGGGGTCCTAACATGTGATAAGGTGTACTAGGACCCCTAGGAAGTCCCCATGACTCCTTTCGACATACAATTTAAATATTATGATCTATAAAATTTATATATTAGTATATATAAGATATTATAATATAAAATATTATATAATATTTAAAAGATATATTAATATATAATTATATATATATAATACATATATTATAATATATATAAAATATTTACATAATACCCCTTAAACGTTATATATATAATATTTATATAGAATGTACATATAAGTATAATGTAAATGGTATATAATTATATACAATACATATTAACATATAAAAAATATATTAATATAAAATATATATGACAAACAATTTAAATTTTATGATCTATAAAATTTATATATTAATATATATAAGATATTATAATATAAAATATATATTAATATTTAATTATATATATAATACATATTTAAATATATAAAAAATATTATATAATACAACTTAAACGTTATATATATATATATATATATAATTTAAATATTTATATAATACCCCTTTAAACCTCTTTTTATATCTAAACGTTCAATTTTTTCATTTACTTCTGCCATTTTTTTGGGTACCCGTTTATCGACTGGTGTAACTTTTACCAAAATATTCCCTGCCCCCACAGACCAGAGAATCACGCAATTTCAAACTTTTTTCACGGGTTTCAGACGTGTAGCATAAAAACAATGTGATTTGGGGCCCATTTTTTGAAAGTTAGTTAATTTAAGTTGTTTTTTGTCAACTTGTGGTCTCAACATGGGAAGCAACAGTCGTCGAAAGTATAGACAGAAGAGGAAGGTGACAGATGAAGAAATTCAAGCATGTAGGGAAAAAGATAGAGAAAATCACCGAAGAAAGAGAGAGAAGGTATGTTAAACATTAATCAAGGTGACCCTGTAAATGTAGTTGCAAGTGAAGATGATGTTGAATTTGAATGATATGGAAATTAATTTTGTGAATAACATTGTATGGAATGAAGATGAAAATGTAGAGATGGAGAATGAAAATGTAGAGTTGGGGAATGAAAACGTAGATTTGGGGAATGACAATGAATGGAATGAAGATGAAAATGTACAGATGGAGATTGAAAATGTAGACCTAGGGAATGAAAATGTTGCACAAGAACCACATGAATGTTACACATCTCCAAATTATATGCGAGATGAAGTCCCTTGCAATAAAGATAATCAATCTTCAAATTCGGGGCTTTCAAGAAAACCTAAATGGTTAATTGAAATTGAGGAGAAAATTATGAATAATTAGGAAGGAAAGAGATCACATAGAACCGTTAGGTTGTTGGCTTCAATACTGGATGATCATTTTTTTGAAAACAAGACATTGGTTAAGAAATGTCAAATTTTTGTGCAGTTGTTAAAGATGCAAAACATGATATTTGTGCTTGTGAAATTTAAGATTCGTGTGAATAAGAAAATGGAGAGAAATGTTATTGTTGTGAAGAATATTTTCAATGCTCTTAATAGCATTGGGAAGACTAGAAGAGAAAAAGACAAGAGATTTTCTCATAGGGTTATTACAACCTCCTTAGTAAGTCATCAGTTGAGAAAGGCTCATTTGATGAGACAAACTTGTGTTGACTTCAATATATACTATAAAATTTTGGATAGAGCACTTGCAAGAAGAGAAAGACTTGATGATATGCTTCAAATTGATACATGGGCTTATGATGGGAGACTTCCACATTTTGATAAGAAGCTAACAGATGTTGTCAAGGATGAAATTCAACAATTTTGGCATACTAACTCAAGAGTGTCACCAAATGTGAAGGATGTCTTGAAGTTGAGAGTTGGCAATCGAGATCGCACTCCACATCCTAAACATTATGTGGAGGCATGTCAAATAATGTTGTATAAAAAACTTTGTGAGACACATCCAACATTGAAAATATCACAAAGGTCTTTTGAATCTGTGAAGCCATTTTATTGTGTACCCCTTAAGATTCAGAATACATGTTGTTGTAAATATCATGTTGATTTTTCAATGCATCATGAACTATTACGGTCCATTCATTCTACTTTGCATACTAATGAAATGCTAGAGGATTGTGGTGCAAGTGGTCTTCCCAAATCACCAAGAGACTTGCTAGATCAATTTTTATGTCGTATAGATGATGGTTGTTTATTTTATAAAAAAGATTGCTTAAATGCCAAGTGCTCAGAATGTGGTGGCTTGTCCAAGTTTAGGACATGTTTTGATGAGGGTTTGGAACACGATTTTGGAAAGACACTCATCCAAAAAATGGTATATGAAACAGTGAAATATACATTGAAAAGTGGAGGTGAAGGATCTAGATGTGAGTTAGTTGCAAAAGAATACAATGTTTCTGCTTTTATTTCAAATTTCAAGACAAATATTTTTTACAAGTATACAAGGCATAGTCAGAGGTCTCAATGGTTGGATCAAATATTTGGGACGTGTAAGGACACTTTCCCCATTGGAACTATTATATGTATTGTAGACTTTGCAGAGAACTATACATTGGAGCCCCAAAATGAGACTCAAGCTCAATATTGCAATTCCATTCAGGTTGCTATTTTTGTACACATCACATATAGACATTTCCCTAATAGCACAAAAGATGAGAAGAAGATAATCAGAGACTACCATTTTTATATGAGTGATGATAGGTCTCACTCTCATGAGTTTGTTCAACATTGTTTCCAGAACTATTTTGACTTCTTGCAAGAAAATGGTATTTCTATGGATAAGCATCTCATTTGGTCAAATAATTGCACCAGTCAATTTCAGAATGCCAAAATGTTTTATTGGTTGTGTAGAATGCATGTGGAGAGAGGTGTACCTCATATTTGGAGTTTTTTGAGTTAGGGCATGCGAAAGGGGAGCATGATGGAGCAAGTGCATGTGTGAAAAGAGCTCTAGTTAAGGAGCAATTGAAGATTTTAGGTGCTATACTTATTGATGCTCGTTCTATTGTTGATTGGTGTACTTTAGCATTATCATAGGGGGGACTCTTGATTCTACAGTGCGTAGATTATTTTTTGTTGGTTGAGGAGGGAACTATAGGAGATAGATTGGATTGTCAAATAGTGAAAGACTCTTCAAAAATGCATTCATTTTGAAGCTCCAATAGTAGTACATGGACCATTTGGACACGAGAGTTGGCTTGTTTTTGACCCACATGTTTTTAGTATGATTGGGATCATTATGAGTCAAGTGAGTGGGTGGATACATGGGTTCCACAGTATCTTACTCTTTTATCTTTGACACTCACTATAAGAAATGATGACATGTACACTTCAGTTGAGTATGACCATCTTTCAGATCTTCTGCAGCCAAGAGATGTTCTTGCATTGGTTGCACCATAGGGGAATGATGAGAGGTCAGATTATTGGTTAGCACATTGTGTACAGGGTAAACAAAATCTTGTACAACTGATGACATATGGTGATGGGTTCACGTATCCTACTGGTTCAGTTGTTGTTGTGGGAACATGGCTATGAACATACATGATTAGAAATAATAGAATTATTGCATTTGAAGACTATGAGAAGCACAAAACTATTCTCGTGTATTCACACCTTGTTATAGCAACAAATGTCATGTTGTCAAACCATCAAGGAAGACCAAAGAAAAAATAAATTTGGACTATTAGTAATGTTGATCATGAAGTACTATTGGAGACCCTGAAGCAAAGAGATGACCCTTCAGGAACACTTGACTAGGTAATAAGTTAACTTAGTGCAAGGTTTTCTAAGTTTGTTAAGCTTAAATCCAATACATTAATTTCACCTTTCTTAGATTCTATTTTGTGTCAATAAACTTGGTTTTGTATGTGGTTTGTAACTTGTGCAAGAGCACCTATCAAGACACCTAGGGTCACCATGGATCCAATCAGAGATAGAAGGACAAAATAATACTTAATGGTTAATTGAGATCTGTTGAAGCCTATAATTGCAATTTGTAACAATCAATTTGATTTAAAAGTTAAATTTCCTAGAATTCTTGATAAGGAATTAGGACCAAAATCATGTATGGGTGGCCAATAGTGCCAACAAGGGATCTAAGTATAGATTTTCTTAGAAATAGGCAATGAAAACTCATAATTTTTTATTATTTACTTATGTCATTTTCATGGTTTGAATTCTTACATGTTTGATTGTTGTTTCTAATGCTTTAAGGATATTATTTTTTATCATTTCAAACAATCTTTGATGCTTTGAAAGTTCATTTGAATCAGATGGATACATACATTATAGATGTAAATGATTCACTATGTAGTGAGGGTCAGTTGAAAGTAGCTCCCTAGTGTATCTTTCAAACCATCCAGCCTAGCATCCAACCATCTACTCCATCGGCTCTGGTTGGATAGGTAAACGCTAGTGACAACCGCATTCTATCTACGGAATCACTGGAACCCTCATGACCACGTTCGATCCAAGTGACCCCAAGGTGCACTAAGCATTATTGGGAAGCGATCTTCTATGGCTCGTATCTTGGACCTTGTTAGAGGTATTGATAAACTGTTAGGGTCTACGAGATCCTATTTCTAAGGTCTACAATAACCTCTCTCAATTTTGGGTGATTCAAATTCATTTGCATTTGGCAAGGCAATCTTAGTCGATGCCAAAAATTGCAGTGAGGGTCAGTTGAATGTAGTTTCATAGTGTATCTTTTAAACTATCCATCCTAGCATCCAACCATCTGCTCTATCAGTTCTAGTTGGGCAGGTAAATCCTAGTGAAAACCCTATTCCATCCATAGAGTCACTGGAACACTCACAACCATGTTCGACCCAAGTGACCCCAAGGTGCACTAAGCATGATTGGGCAGCGATCTTCCAAGGCTCGTATCTCAGACCTCATGAGAGGTATCGACAAGCCATCAAGGGCTATGAGATCATGTTGCCGAGTTCTACAATAACCTCTCTTATTTTTTGGCGATTCAAATTCGTTTGCATTTGGAAAGGCAATCTTATTCGATGCCAAAACTTGTAGTGAGGGTCAGTTGAAAGTAGCTATGTAGTGTATCTTTAAAACCATCCATCTTCACATCAAATTGTCTGCTCCATTGGCTTTGTTTGGCCAGGTAAACACTAGTGACAACCTTGTTCCTTCCACGGAGTCACTGGAATGCTCGTGACCACGTTCGACCCAAGTGACCCCAAGGTGCACTAAGCACGATTGGGAAATGATCTTCCAAGGCTTGTATCTTAGACCTCGTCAGAGGAATTAAGAAACTCTTAGGGGATACAAGATTGTGGTTGCAAGGTCTACAATAACCTCCCTCAGGTTTGGGCGATTCAAATTCGTTTGCATTTGGAAAGGCAATCTCAGTCGATGCCAAAACTAGCAGTGAGGGTCAGTTGAAACTAGCTCCATAGTGTATCTTTCAAACCGTCTCTCCTAGAATCAAACCATCTTCTCCATCAGCTCTAGTTGGCTTGGTAAATGGTAGAAAAAATCTCATTCCATGCATGGAGTCACTGGAACGCTCACGACCACATTCAACCCAGCTGACCCCAAGGTGGACTAAGCACAATTGGGTAGAGATCTTCCAAGGTTTGTATCATGAACCTCGTGAGAGGTATCAAAAAAAAATTAGTGGCTACAGGATTTTTTTTTTGAGTTCTACAATAAACTCGCTTGGTTTTGGGTGATTCAAATTCGTTTGCATTTGGCAAGGCAATCTCATTCGATGCTAAAACTTGCAGTGAGGATGACTTGAAAGTAGCTCCATAGTGTATCTTTCAAACCGTCTATCCTAGCATCAAAACTATCTACTCCATCAGCTCCGGTTGGCTGGATAAATGCTAGTGACAACCCTGTTCCATCCACAAAGTAATTGGAACGCTCGCAACCACGTTTGACCCAAGTGACCCTAAGGTGCACTAAGCACGATTGGGCACCGATCTTCCAAGGCTTGTATCTCAGACCTCATGAGAGGTATCAAAAACCTGTTGGGGGCTACGAGATTGTATTTTTGAGGTCTACATAACCTCTCTCAGTTTTGGGTGATTCCAATTTGTTTTCATTCAGCAAGGCAATCTCAGTCGATGCCAAAACTTGTAGTGAGGGTCAGTTGAAAGTAGCTCCATAGTGTATCTTTCAAACCGTCTATCCTGGCATTAAACCATCTACTCCATCAGTTTCAGTTAGCTGGGTAAACACTAGTGAGAATCCCATTCCATCCACAGAGTCACTGGAATGCTTGCGACGATGCTCGACCCAAGTGACTCCAAGGTGCACTAAGCACGATTGGGCAGCGATCTTCCAAGGCTGGTATCTCGGACCACATGAGAGGTATTGACAAACTATCAAGGGCTACGAGATTTTGTTTCCAAATTCTACAATAACCTCTTTCTATTTTGGTCGATTCAAATTTGTTTGCATTTGGAAAGGCAATCTTAGTCGATGCCAAAACTTGCAGTGAGGGTTAGTTGAAAGTAGCTCTGTAGTGTATCATTCAAACTGTCCATCTTGGAATCAAACCATCTACTCCATTAGCTTTGGTTGGCTGGGTAAATGCCAGTGATAACCCTGTTCTACCCATGGAGTCACTAGAATGCTCATGACCATGCTTGACCCAAGTGACCCCAAGGTGCACTAAGCACGATTGGGAAAAAATATTCCAAGGCTTGTATCTCAAAACTCATGAGAGGTATTGACAAACTGTCAAGGGCTACGAGATCATGTTTCTAAGTTATACAATAACCTCTCTTAGTTTTGGGTGATTCGACTTGGTTTGCATTTGGAAAGGCAATCTTAGTTGATGCCAAAACTTGCAGTGAGGGTCAGTTGAAAGTAGCTCTGTAGTGTATCTTTCAAACCATCCATCCTAGTATCAAACTGTCTGCTCCATCAGCTTTATTTGGCTGGTTAAATGCTAGTGACAACCCCATTCCATCCATGGATTCACTGGAATGCTCGCGACCACATTCGACCCAAGTGACCCCAAGGTGGACTAAGCACGATTGGGCATTGATCTTCCAAGGCTTGTATCTTGGACCTCATGAGAGGTATCAACAAACTGTCAGGGACTACAAGATTGTGTTTCTGAGGTCTACAATAAACTCTCTTATTTTTGGGTGATTTGACTTCATTTTCATTTGGCAAGGAAATCTCAGTCGATGTCAAAACTTGGAGTGAGGGTCAGTTGAAAGTAGCTCCGTAGTGTATCTTTCAAACCATCTATCCTGGCATCAAAACATCTTCTCCATTAGCTCCGATTGGCCGATTAAATTTCAGTGACAACCCCATTCTTCCCACGGAGTCACTAGAACGCTCGCGACCATGCTTGACCCAAGTGACCCAAAGGTGCACTAAGCATGATTGGGAAGTAGTCTTCCAAGGATCGTATCTCAGACCTCATGAGAGGTATCAACAAAAATTTAGGGGCTACAAGATTGTGTTTCCAAGGTCTACAATAACCTCTCTTAGTTTTTGGTGATTTGACTTCGTTTGCACTTTGCAAGGCAATCTCAGTCAATGCCAAAACTTGCATTGAGGGTCAGTTGAAAGTACCTCTGTAGTGTATCTTTCAAACCGTCTGTCCTGGCATCGAACAGTCTGATCCATCTACTACTGTTGGACAGGTAAACACTATTTACAACCCTATTCTGCCCACAGAGTCACTGGAATGCTTGTGACCATGCTTGACCCAAGTGGCCCCAAGGTATGTGACTGAGGACAACAAATTCATTACATCTATTAATTTATTACATTTGGGTAATTTATTATATCTATTATAAAAAATTCAAAAAAATTGACATATAACTTCAACAAGATATAACTTAAATCATAATGATAATCATAGTCAAGATATATCTTCACCATTCAATTCCATAAACATGAATAATAAATGTGAATACAGAAGATGACACATACAAGTATCTCCATATACAAATATGACACATGCCATTTCAAAATGTCTACAAAATCAATGTTTCAAGGTGTACAATGTGGCATATATGTCATCTCAAAATGTGCCAAGTGACATCTCTAAATGACCACAACTAAAACTACATCCTATGACGTAGGGGGATCATCAAAATGTAGCCTCTTTGAAGAAATATTTTGCTCTGATTGATCCTCCATCAAAAAGGAGTTGAGAGCCAAGTTCGATTGCTTAGTTTATATGATTTGTACATATATATAATTCATAATAAAAATACTAATTTAATTAAAATTATAACTGAATACAAACATTTGTACTTGGCCTCTCGGTTGCCTACCGTGATCAGGTGTCCTAACATAAGCTTTTGGTAGTGAAGGGACAATGCCATCAATACCAACTCCGACCTATAAATATATATTTGCAATAATGAGATTAGTAGAGTGGTGCAACATAGAGTAATAAATCTATAAAATAGGATGATAGCGTAATAAAATTACAAATTGATTGAATTAAAATTAAAAATTACGTCCGTTGATCCCTCCTCTGGAATAGTGAGTTGGGTCAACAAAGATATGAAAGATTCTTGTGGGGCCTCCCTCACACTAGGAGTAACCTATGAAAGTAAAAAAGATATTCAATTATAAATAAATGTACTTCATCATAACAACCCTGGTTACAAATGTAGACATCCAAAAATATTAATATTATTATTAATTTTAATTTCCCTTTCTCTTCTAACTATTAAATAGTTTCATTGTTAGTATTTATCAATGATCAAATACTATTCCAATGTATTTTATTTAAATACATTTACCTCACAAAATCCCCTTTTTAATAAATTTATATTTATTAAAATCCCTTCATATTTCTAATTCTTCTAAACTATGATTTATTAAAAACTAATTTGAATTATAATCTAAAGACCTACCCTAAGCCTACCCTATTCCTACTCTACTCCCATCACCTCACCTTCTAAGCATGCTTCCCTACCTAACTTTCCTTTAATCATACTTAAAGGGTAATTCCTAACCTTTTTAAGGCTAATGGAATGCTCACCCACATGGAGAAATTCTCTCCAAAAAGGTCATCCATTCCTCTTAAATTTCCTCTTACAACTTTGTCTCCAACTTGGAATTCTTGAGCCACTAAATATTAAATGCTATCTTTGACTCAAAACTGGCCATCCCCTCAAGCCTGTGTCCCTTATTTGGCTCTTATGTGGATGCCACATAGATGCCACATCATCCAAGCCCTCTTCTTCTCCTCCAAAATTCTATAAATAGAGGCCTTCTCCTCTTCATTTTTCATTCTCAATTTGCATTGTTATCATGCTAGAATTGTTTTAGAATTTCATAGCTAGTTTTTATGCTTATAGTTTCTTGTTTAATTCACATAGAAATAACATGCTAGGCTTGAATTTGGTAAATAAATCATAATTTTCTTGCATATGCATATCATTTCATAGTTTGATCTATCATCTTGAAGAAGATTTGAGACTAGTTCCTCATACAAGCTCTTGAATTCCTTCATTGTTTTCAATATTGCATTGCATTGGGATCCATTGCATTTTGTGTGTTTGAGAGAGCACACCCACATCCCATCCAAAAGGGAAAATCAAATAAGTAGAATAGGGTACGTTTTACTTGTTTTTAGCTCAATCTGATGTTATGTTGAAGTCTTGTTTGGGTTCTTACTTCTTTCATTAATTCTATGTGCTAACCCACTAACTTGTCATGTTTGAGCTTGCTCCCAACAGATAGAAGATTTTACCGTACACATTCTAGCATGCCTGGTGGGAGCCACGCCCCTAAAACCATTATAACTTCTTATCTTTTTTCTTCAAATTTTGCCAAACACGTGGATCAGCGTCTACGTTTCATGTAGAGGCGTCTGCGCAAATGTTGATTCTCACTGAACTATCATTCGGCATCTACACACAATCAACGTCTGCGACCTGCATCGGCATCTACGCCTAGCATTGTTAATTTTAGAATTTTCCAAACATAAGTTATTTTTTTTATCAAGATTTTTGGTGTTCTCGCTGCTTTTCAATATTCTAGCTTTCTATTTTTTAGCAGAGATCAATCTAACAAGCAATTATAATGCTGAAATTTTACTAAGGGAACAAATCTTGATAAAATATTAAAGAATAGTAACTTTTAATTGTTTGGATAATCTCAAATGGCTAAATTTGATCAAATTAAACACTAAGAAGAAGGAAAAATTAGCTTTGTTTGTTGTCTTTTGTTGTCTTTTTGTGATTGCAGTTACAACGACATCTGTGTAAACGTTGGTTCATAAACAAGCATCTACGATTCACAAAATGACATTTTCACTTAACCAGTGTCTATGTTTCACAAATCGGTGTCTCTGACTGGTATAACAAATTTTCTATTTTTCTATGTTTTCTGTCCTATTTTCCTGCATTCTGTCATTTTAAGCTAAAACACAGAACCAGCGTCTGAGCCCTGAATTGGTGTCTGTGCTCTGACAGACTATTTTTGATCATTTGCTAACAATTGTTAAGTGGTTTTTGTGTTTTCAACGCTGGTCAAAGGCTCAAATTGAAACTACTAATTAGTTGTTTTGCAGCACCGCTGACCAAAGAAATCAATTCAAAACTACTCATGTTTGTCTTGCAGGTTGCCTCAAATCAAAATCAACCAAATGATCATGTTTGTGATAATATTTTTTAGGCACATAGACTAATTAGCTAGATTTCTTTGTCTAATCCAAAGCAAGTGTTAGGGGATTATGCTCTCTTCCCTTTTGGGAAGATCAAAAACCTAGACACACTTGCTTTGTGTTAAACAATTGAATCTCTTGGGAAAGAACAAACTTTGTCTTGCGTGTTTGGGAGAAAATGACATTGGGTAGGAGACTATGCTCTTTTCCCCTTCTGGAAAATTAGAAATCTAGACCCCTCTTGTCGCCAATCCATGCTTTTCAAATTAGTCCTTTAGATGGGCCTGCCGGTCAAGGAAAAAATCTCGTAGGAATGACCCACGTGAGAACGAGGTGTAAGCCACACCACTATAAATCACATTAATCAAATTTACTCTTTAGGGTTAAAGCCTCAGGAGTTGATTGGCATTTGAGCTTATACTTGTCTCTCATCTAACTTAAGTGTGGCCTCGCGGTGTCAATCACGTTTACGTGACCACTTTTGTCATGACGCTCTATGGGGCTATATGCCTAAATCGTGCTTGCAGGTACATAGAGGATACAATCAAACGGAGACACTTACTAAATACTCTAGGCATACAAGCTACCTGATTCACCTCTAAATGGTGAATTATTATAGTGCGAGGGGAGGGAAGAATCTCCCCCCAAGATCCCCATCATATGTGTCCCAAGGTATTGTGTTGCGAAAGAGATCTTTGTAGCAAGGCAACAATACCTGGAAAAAGGAAAAAACATGGGCGCCCTTTCGAGGTGACACTATTGTGTGAGCTGACAGACTACCAAGCAATGGGTCTATAATATTTCATTGAATCCAATTCCTTAGGTAAATGTGTGCTTGAAGTGTTTGAAGAAAAATTGACAAATCCAAAACACAAACAAAATACCCAACATTCAAATTTGTCACTTGCTTATATCCTTCAAGGTTGCTTTGTCCCTTGTCGGATTTTTTTCAGACACATGCTTTTTCTTTTCTATTTTGACTATGTTGAAATTGGTTCTTGCCATGGAAGAAACCTATTGAAAATCAAACAGAAATCAAAATTTTTCCAAATCATCAAGACAACATCCCTTTGCAAAGATTACCTTGAGCTCTAATTTTAAAAATTTGGTCTTTTATGAGATATATCCTAAAACCTCCAACTATTCATCCAAGATCAGATCTATTTATAGGACATGACTGATTCCAAGAAGCATAAGAAGGTAAAAACCCCGTTACCACCCGTGCAAATAGAATAAAAAAACACAACCTGAGAGGCTACCAAGTACCAACACATCATTGATTCCATCAAACAAGAGATTCATAAACGGGAAGAATTTGATAAAGTGATCTACAATAACAAGGTTGCTCATTTCATGGGTAAATATCATCTAAATTCTACTTTTGTTGGATTTGAGCAATATGACTAGTTGGTTTACCATGAAAAATGAAAGTTCATCCTCTTCTTAAGCTCACTTAGCTTGCATTTTTAGGACCTCCCTTAGGTTGTCATCTTTAGAAACACATCACACACTCATCCTAGCATAATCCTGCATTAATCCAAATCAATCCTAATCAGCCTAGCATCATCCTAATCATCATCCAAAGCATCCTTGATCACATCCCTCACTTGGTATTGCATCCCCTTTTGAGTTGCTTAAAACCTACATCTTAATCAAACCCCCATCCTTAAGTGTCCTTTACTAAGCATTATTTAGGATAATCCCCTTTTTTCTTTTGCAACCTCATCAGCTTGATCAAAAGGTTGGTTCGCATAAGAATCTCATCTGCCAAAGACCACAATTCTGTCTTAGGTAGATGATCATATCCACTTGATCTTACACTAGGGAAAGCAACCCTTAATCCATGCATACACCAAGTCATCCTTAGTCCTTAGGAGCATATTCATCATCCTAGACGCATCCTAGTCCTAGCACCATCATCTTTAGCTTCCTAAGCACATCCTTTCATAACATCTTGCATCTCATATCCCCTTAGGGTAGTCATTTCATGCCACCTATCACACGAGCCAATAAGAAGAGGAAGAACATGGACCCCAATCTTGCCGCTAGTTCATCTAATCCTACAAATGACAATACTAACAACATGGTTACTTATGTGCCTCAACCCAACCATCAAATTGAACACATCTGGGTAGATACTAATGAGACACCTACCATGAGTACCATAGAAACATTTATCAATCATCCAAGACATATCCACATGGTGAACGCCATGAGTGGATGTAACAACAATCAATACTTTTAGACATTCAGCAACAAGGACTTCAACTCCTGCCTTGGATTATACCCACACTTGGCACATGACCTATGGAACCTCTAGGGGAACATCATCATCCCACTAGAAATGAAGTTTTTGATCCACTTCAACGAGCCCTACAAGTGGGAACTCTTATCGCACAAGTAGTCCAACCTTCCATCCCACCTTCCATCATGCACATGATACCTTCATCTACCTCAGGAGCCCTGCCTCTTGATCCAACATCAAAAGCACAAGCCACACCCCCCATCACTATGCAAGTACCCCCTCAATTCACAACTGCTCCACTTTTGTAAACATTCCCAACATTTGTGGCACAATTTCCACCACCACCAGTCAGCACGCAGCAAACCACCATTCTACCCATCCCTACTCGGTCCATTTAAAGTGCAACAACCAATTTGCAACATCAAAGCACCCAATTCTCCATGCCTATTCCACCTTTCTTCACCACAGGCATGCCTCCTACCAATGCCTATAACCAACCCTTATATCCGCAAGGGTTTACTTTCCCCACTCCACTAGCAACGCAACCGCAATGTGTGTCAGCATTTTTGCCGCAAATGCAAACCAATCCAAATCCTCCCATGCAACAACCATCTACTAATCCCTTTGTCAAACCCCAAATACCCATCCAGCAGGAACCAATCCAACAACAGTAGCAGCAATCTATCCAACAACAGTAACCAATCTAGCAACAATAGCAACAATCTATCCAACAGCAACAAAAACCTATCCAACATCAGTAGCAACCTATCCAACAGCAACAACAACCTACCCAATAGAAACAACCTATTCAGCAGCAACAATCCATCTAGAAATCATCCCAACAAGAACAACCGCAACAGAAAATTACCAACCCATTCACATCCCAAGCACAACAACAACAAATCAACCCCTTTGCAACTACGTAGTCCACCCTCCAAGTTTCTCAACAACCACAACCACAAATGTAGGTGGAAAATCCCTTCATGGCACAACCACTGCAATAGTTTTGTAGTCCTTTCATCCAACCCGTGCGGAAAAAATAAACTATTTTTACCAGCTACCTAGCCATGCCCTCTTCCATTGTATCACAAACCATTCCACCTCCACAAAAATTTAGTGTTCCCACTAGGGGCATTCCGCCACAAAAATCTTATCCTCCACACCATAGAGGTGCACAACAGGCTCATCCCACTTATCCAATGCCTCAGAAAAAACAAGCATACTTCTAGCAGTTGCAACAACCTTGTCAAGCGCTGACACCTCCTCCACTGCAATATTCCCCTCAACCGCAGCTTCCACCACAACAACCTATATAGATTGACCTACAACCATCATATCAAAAACCATAATATCCCCCACAGAATCATCCATATTCACCATTTGACCCATATCAAGTTCAAGGAACCCATGCAATCACAGTTAATAATCCGCCCCCACAAATCAACCATGAATGGGAGGAAATGAAGAGTGCTCTCAAGGAGCTAAAAGAGGGGACAAAGGCTAAAACATTCAAGTTTGAAGAGGTGTGTCCTTATCTATTTGTTTGATCTATCACTATCATACCTTTCCCCAAGAATTTTGAGACACCCAAATTTGATAAATATCAGGGGAAGGGAGATCCTGTGAGCCATGTGAAAGAATTCTACATGGCATGTCAAGAAGTGGCCTATAGCGACAATTTCCTCATGAGACTATTTCCCAAGAGCTTAGGAGGAACTGCTCTTGAGTGGTTCTACAAAATCCCCTATGACACAGTCTCTACTTTTTCTTAACTATCTGAAAAGTTTGTGGCCCAATATGCACATAATGTCAAAAATAAACTCTCACTCGTTGACCTATGCAATTCCAACCAAAAGGGAGGAGAAAGCCTGGCCGGTTACCTTCAGCACTGGCAAGGGCTTACTACAAGTTTGTCCTATCAACCCCCTAAGTAACATCTTATCAAAATCTTCATTAACAACCTTCATCCTAAGCTTTCCTATCACATGCGCATGAATTGCATACAAACTTATCAAGACATCAGGATCAAAGGTATGGATCTTGAATGAGGTCTCATAGAAGATGGTGCCATCAAGCACTACAAAGAAGCCCAACGTGACAAACATAATAATGATTGACCACATTATTGGAACAAAAACAAGAATGCAGTGACTGATGGAGCCACTGACACCAAGCACATTTAGGTTGTGGTAGCCGGTCCCAATGCACCTATCCAGACTTATCAGCAAGCACCACTAGTATACCCTCAACCTCCTCCCATGTGTCAACAGCCCACTCCCACATATCACCAACCAATGTACCAGCAAAACACATGCCCTCAAGGTGTGACTATCTATCCCCCTCTGGGAACATCATATTAACACAATTACCAAGGTGCTATGAATCAGACAAATGCTATATCAGTCCCGCATGGACAACAAAGGCCACACACTTTGAATGTGCCACAAAACACATTTACCCCTTTGGGTGAACCCATAGATGTCATCTTCTGCAAGATGGTCCAAGCTAACCAAGTCATGTACCCAAAAACACAGCCATTTGATGACTCAACACCTATGCCAGCCTAGTATAAAAACAATGAATACTGTGAGTATCACTGTGTTAAGGGACATACCACCCTCAAATGCATGAAGTTAAAACATTACATCCAGGATCTCATCGACCAAAAATAGATCGAAGTGGATGCGCCTGCTCAACTATTTCCAAACTCGGGCCTTAAAATCTATCAAAATGCATTCCCTAAACACACTTCAGGTACAGGCCCAGGCAATCGTACTTAGTCCTCTGACCAGGAGAAGGGTAAGCAAGGAGAAAACACTGACATAAAAGATTATACCAATGCATATATCAACTACAATAATCTCATCGGCTACATATCCCAAGTCCATTCCTCTGTCAATGTCATCCATGTCAAGGGTGCCGATAACCAATGCGCAATAACCACTCGTGGAGGCAGGATAACAGTTGCAAGTGCCGGTCCCGCCCCATCTGTCGGGACCCAATATAACATTTTGGAACACCTAGGGAATACTGCAGCCCAAATTTCCATCCTAGATCTCCTCCACACCTCACCCACCTATCAAGAGATCCTCAATAAAGCCCTACAAGAATCTCGTGTTCCCAGCGACATCAACCTCACTGAATTCTAGAACCTTGTCGGACACATGTCTGCATCTTGTGGGGTCTCTTTTAAACTAGCAGACATACCCTCAGAAGAACCTGATCATAATCTCTCGCTCTGTATTGCTATCATGGTTAAATATTTTTCCATTAAATGGCTCATGATAGATAATGGTTCGGCCCTAAATCTGTGTACTCTAAAATTCATAAAATAGTTGGGTTGCACTAAATCTGATATTACAAATGATATCATCATAATCAAATCATATGACAATCTAGAATAGACTTCTAAAGGCACCATTTCATTGCTGATTCAAGTGGGCCCAGTTATCTAGGATACATTATGTCATGTTGTTGATCTTGACCTTCCCTTCAACATCCTCCTTGGATGCCCATGGATTCATTCTATGCAAGTCATCCCCTCCACCTACCACCAGTGCATCAAATTCCCATATAATGGCACTAAGATCACCATCCACATAGATCCCAAGCCCTTCGCATACTGCAATGCATTGGAAGTATCCTTTCCACATTCCAATCACTATCCTAGGATCGACATTGGTACCTCTATCGCCAATTCATCTTGAACCCATTTAGGCCCAGAAACAATCCTTTCCTCCACCCTATCCATGGTCAAGATCAAGAACAAAGGTTGTGGTGAGTACAATTTATCTAATGCCTTCATAGTTGGGGCACTGCCAATTGATCCACACACTCAAGGCTGCCAACCTAATCTAAGTAAGACAGAACTGATGACAACCAAGGTGCTACAATTCAGTCCTACCACTTTTATCTCAAAGGGTGCTTTGACTAGCCACAAAATGACACCAAACATCAACCAATGGCTCTATAAGGAGCCACCACCCAAGGACACAAGTCGCCTTAATTACTTCAAAGGTAAGTACCCTACGACTCACAAGATGGTGACAGAAAAATGGAACTAGCAAGGAGGTGGCCTCAGTTATGAAGAGCAAGGAATGAAAGATCCTATTTTACCTACCCAATGAGAAAAGCACCTAGGCCTTGGCATGGACTTTGACATGAATGGGGGCACCAACGAAAACATCTATGCCTCTTACCCTTCCCTGGGCAAAATCGCTGACATCGAAGATGTCCCGAAAGAGAAAGTTGTGAGAGCCTACGATGATGTCTTTGACGATGAAATCTTCCTGGGCAATTGTGTCCTATGCCAGCTTTCCAGTCTTTTCATTGACCTTCCCCTCTTCCATCCCAAACTTATAGACTGGGACCAACCAAGTTTCATACATGTTGACGAGTTCCAAAGTGAGGACGTGCTCCTAAGCTTTATGGGAGCAATTGAACAAAGCAGTGATTGGGGGAAAGACTCAGCATATGTCTACAAAATAGACCCAAAGGCATACTTTGGGGAAGAGGAGAACTTCAGCTGCAAAAATGGAGAAGAAAACAAAAATAAAAAAGAGAAAAATTGATCCCCTAGCGAAAACCCCTCTGGGGCTCTATCTGATCATAAAATGGTAAAAAAAAAGGGCGTATCTCCTGGTGAAAGCCTCTCTAAGGTGCCAGAGGATGAAGATTCTCCTTTTCCTTTGATCAGTGATTACAAGCCTGAATAGTCATCGATTCTCATTGAAGAAGCAAAACCTATCAACCTAGGTACCAAAGAGAATCCTGCCATCACATACATAGCAGCATCTCTAACTGAAGCAGAAGAAAGTGATATTGTCACTTTATTGAAGAAATCCATCAATAAGTTCACATGGTCTTACTCCCACATGTCGGGATTAGACCCCAACTTGGTGGTTCACCATCTAGTAGTGGACCCAAACATCAAACCTGTCAAACAAAAGCTCAGAAAGATCACCCTAAAATGGCACTACTTGTCAAACTAGAGCTCGAGAAGTTACTCCAAGCCAAGATCATCTGCCCCATTGACTATTCTGATTGGATTTATAACATGGTGCCCATCTCTAAGCCTGATAAATCAATTAGGATATGTACATATTTCTGAGATCTCAACAAGGCATGTCCCAAGGATGATTTCCCATTGCCAAACATAGACATGATTGTGGATCTCATAGAAGGACATGAGATGTTGTCACTCATGGACGACTTTTCTGGATATAATCAGATCTATATTGCAGAAGAAGATCAACACAAGACAACATTCACTACCCTGTGGGGCACCTTCTTCTATAACATGATGCCTTTTGGCTTGAAAAATGCTAGGGCAACCTATCAAAGGGCCATGAATGTTATTTTTAATGACATGATTCACAAGATCCTTGAAGACTATGTAGATGATATCCTGGCAAAATTAGTTAAAAGGGAAGATCACCTCAATGTTTTGGAATGCGTCTTTGATAGGATTGGACACTACTGCCTAATGCTCAACCCTAAGAAGTGTATCTTCATGGTCACATCAGGAAAACTCCTTGGGTACATTGTATCCAAATGAGGCATTGAAATAGATCTAAAGAAAGTAAAAGCTATCATAGAGATGCCTCCACCAAAGATACTCTGACAATTGTGCTGCCTCCTAGGAAAGCTACAATCTATGCGCCACTTTATCTCTCAACTAGCAGACAAGTGCCAACCATTCACTCATCTCCTACGAAAAGATAACACATTCAAGTGGGATCCTTAGTGTCAAAAGATTTTTGACAAGATCAAAGAACATTTGGCTAATCCACCCATCTTAGTACCACCTGTACCCGACCAACCACTCATCCTATATATTTCTACTACTACAATAGCATTGGGGGCACTTCTTTCTTAATTGGATTATGAAGGCAAAGAAAGAGCTATTTATTACATCAGTCAAACCTTAGTGGGTTATTAGCTCAATTATTTCCTTATGGAAAAAGCATGTCTGGTAGTGGTCTTTGCCACTCAAAAACTTTGCCACTATATTCTTAGTCATACAACCAAGCTCATTTCAAAATTGGATCCTCTCAAGTACCTACTCTCCAAGACTACTCTCATAGGATGAATGGAAAAATGGGTTATGTTACTAAGCGAGTTTGATATTCAATATGTAGATAGAAAAACCATTAAAGGGAAAGTCATCACAGATCAACTAGCAGAAGTGCCATTGGTAGACGCATATCCTTTGATCATAGAATTTCTAGATGAGCATTTGTACATGATAGAAGAACAACCTACTTGGCAACTCTACTTTGATGGGTCCTACATAGCTCATGGCGCAGGGGCAAGAATAATTTTTGTCACACCTCAAGGTGACTACATCCCTATGTCATTCAAATTGGGATTTTCCTGCACAGACAATATTGTAGAATATGAGGCACTAATTGCAGGACTCCACATGGCTATAGAGTGGAACATCACAACTCTACATGTTTTTGGTGATTCCCAACTCATCATCAAACAGGTTCTAGATGAATATCAAACCAGGGATGACAAACTAATGCCATATAAGCAGATGCTTGACAAGATGAAAGAGAATTTCCTCCACTTACAGATAACACAAGTACCACGCTTACAGAGCAAGGCTACTGATGCAATGGCCACAATTGGCTCCCTCCTAGAGATTCCTCATGAGTCTATGCAATACGAGTTCTTAGTTGAGCAACTACATGCTCCTACTTATGAGAATGATGAATCGAATCGTTTATGTGTCTTGGTTGGTCCCCAATCCCCATGCTACCATGATATCCAAGCTTACCTAGAAAATGGTATCATATCCCCTCATCTCATTGCAACCCAACGCCAAAAATTTATTTGCAGAGCTTCCCATTACAACCTCGTTTCCAATACCCTTTATTGTTGAGGCTATCACAATGTGCTCTCTAGGTGTTTAGATGAAAATGAAGCTGCCCAAGCTTTACAAGAGGTACATGCTAGAATCTGTGGTGTCCCCATGAGTGGCATGGTCCTAGCCAAGTAACTTCTACGTATAGGGTACTATTGGCCTATAATGTAACACGATGCTTGTGATTTTGTCAAGAAGTGTCTACCTTGCCAAAATTATGCTAATCTAATTCATGCTCCTACACAGGACCTTGAACCTATTGCGCCTCCTTGGCCCTTCTCCTATTGGGGTTTTGACCTCATTAGTAAGATTACTCCCCTCTCTTCTGAAGGCCACAAGTACATAATCATAGAAATAGAGTACTTTACAAAGTGGGTTGAAGCAATTCCACTCACCCTCACTATAGGTGTCTAGATCTCCAAATTCATCCTCTATCACATTGTCTGTCACTTCGGCATACCCACCACTATCTTCACAGATCATGGAACACCATTTGAAAATCAACACATTACTGATCTGTGTGCTTGCCTCCATATCCATCACCATTTCTCCAGTCCATATTTCCCTCAAGGAAACAACCAAGCTAAGGCAACTAATAAAACCCTCCTCAAAATCCTCAAGAAAGTTGTCAGTGATACTGGTCATGACTGGCATCTCCAAATCAATCCCGCCCTCTGGGCATATCGCACTTCCTACCATACTCCTACTGGTACTACCCCCTATTCCCTAGCCTATAGTACTTAAGTAGTCTTACCAATTGAGGTCAAACTACCATCCCTCTGAGTATCACTAAGAGGCCTGGTTGATGATGAGGATTACCGAGTAGCACGACTCACACAACTTGATCTACTAGATGAAAAGCACCATCAAGCCTATGATCACCTGATTGTCTACCAAAATAGACTCAAGAGAAACTATAACAAGAAGTTCCACCCACGCCGGTTCCAGGTGGGGGACCTTGTGCTAAAGGAAAATCAAAAAGTGGGTACTGATCGGGAAAAGAAAGGTAAGTTTGAAGTCACCTGGCAAGGCCCATATGTTGTTACTGCATGCTTTGGTTTTGGGGCATATCAACTCTCCCCTCCTGAAGGATAACCATTGAATGATCCTATCAACATCATTCATCTCAGGCACTTCTATGCCTGAAGGTTGGTTATTCATTCTAGTTATTTGAGAAAATCCATAAAAAGTATAAAAAGTCCTGAAGAAAGCACAACAACAATGCAAAATAGTCCTGAAAAAATCTCAAAAAAGAAGAAAAATGAAGCTGAAAAAATGGTTGTCCCAATGAAAACTTGGCAAACAGGCACTTGGACAACATCAAAAAGATAAAAAGAAATAAAAATAAATAAATAAAGAGAAAATTTCATCCAATGGTGAAAACTTGGCAATCAGGCACCTTGGACAAGTATGGGTGATGAAAACTTGGAAACAGACGTCAAACATAGTGGACCATTCCATTATCTATCAAAATCTCATTTCCCTCCATCACCAACATCACATCTCCACAAACCTCATCATTTCCCATATTCCCTAGGTATTCGCATATCACACGCACTAGTCCAAAAAAATATTCCTATCTTGTATCCTAAGCTTTTGTACATATTGTCTTATATATTGATGTCCATAAGTTGTACTATCCCAATCCCTGAGCTTCTATCCTATATATATCTCATGTCCTTGGTTGGTATCCTTGCAGAACATGATCCAGTTATGCTTTCCGAATCCTATGTCTCAGCAAGTTCCTTTTGATGACCTCTTGGTCCCGCAGTTTGATCACAGTGCACCTTTGACCAATCAGATTTATGAATCCCATCCTTTTTGGCAATGGGTCCTTTGAGTATGTATCCTTCCTCTCATTGACATAAATCTACATCATCATTATCTCTGGGTTCTTTTAGGATGTATCTTTCCTCTTGAACTAATCAATCAAGATACTAAACTATCGCACGCATCAAAACAACAACATGATCCAATCAAATCTCGGCAGCAACATGTGTACACAAATCACTTGTAATTAATTGTTCATTTTGATCCTTGTATATTCGTGACATCTCCAATCTTCTCGCCATCGTACTATCATCCCAATTCATCATCATGCTAACATTCCCTGCCTGGTCCTTCATAGTCCTCCTAGCTGGTTCATCAGTTGATCGTGACACACAACAAAAATATGGATCCCATCTCATCCAGTGCATCCATCACATCCATTGCATTGGGTTCATGCCTTAGGTTCATTACTAGATTGCATTAAGTTATGCATTTAATTGCATAGTCAAAATCATTTTACATCTTGCATAATTGATCCATCTTAGATCCATTTTACATCTTGCATTGTTAAAACATTTAGATTCATTTTACATCTTGCATTGTTAAACCATTTAGATTCATTTTATCATCTTGCATTCATTTCATCATCTTGCATTGTTAAAACATTTAGACTCATTTTATCATCTTGCATTCATTTCATCATCTTTCATTGTTAAAACATTTAGATTCATTTTATCATCTTGCATTCATTTCATCATCTTGCATAATTAATCCATCTTAGATTCATTTTACATCTTGCATTGTTAACACATTTAGATCCATTTTATCATCTTGCATTATTAAATCATTTAGATTCATTGTTAAATCATGTAAATCTTGCATAATTAATTCATATTAGGTTCATTTTATCATCTTGCATGGTTAAATCATTTAGATTCATTTTAGTCTCGCATTGTTAAGTCATTTAAATCATTATAGTCTTGCATTGTTAAGATTCATTTAGATTAATCTTGCATTCATATACATATTCATAAAACATCAGCATATACATCATAAAATCACATCACATTTTGCATCCACACACGTCAGTACATCATATAAGCATCATCCACCCTACATCAGTCATACATCATATATACATAAGCATAAAACCATCCTGCCTACACAATTTTTCATACATATGCATCACATCCTGCAAGCATCAAATGTCAGTAATCATATAAGAATATGCATCATAACATCATATCAAATCAAAGCATGAGAATAATAATCATAGAAACATCTGTCATAGATCATAAACATCATAGAGTCCTCATCGATCATATATATATATATATATA
>MU227674.1:441376-460034 GCA_018584345.1 Thuja plicata
CTGCCCTGGTGGTGGACGTGGTGGCATCCCCACAGATCCCTGAGATGAAGAAGTCCAAACTGTGCTCTGCAACCGAGACCTCTCCAAGTACTCTCACCTCTGTCCCTTAGGAACTAGCTAATGATATAATACCCAATAGTGGGCTGCCTCTTTGCCTACCCTCGTCACATCTCGGTGAGCTGCAAAAGCCTCTGCCACAACCTATCTAGCTCCACCTATAATGGCTTTCTGTCTAGCGATGTCTCACTCACTCCTGTATGCCTCAGTCTGCCTTTGTGCTACATCCCTCTCTGAGGTCAATGCAATGATCTACTCAGTGGCCGTATCCATCTTCTCAGTCAGAGTACTCAACTAATCTATCAATGTACCTATCTCAGTACGCAGCTCTACAACATCCTATGTCAAGTCGACCATAGAGAACTCTCTCAAGTCAACCCTGCCCTGTAAGGTGTCAAAAGAACCCTCCACCTTGTCAGCCCATGTTGTCTTTGCAGCTAATAGCCCCTGTATCTGGGTCATCTCAGTCTATAGGCTGGTCTCAAATACCTCTACCATACCTAATAATCCTCGCACCCTTGCGCACTCGGTCTGTAAGCTGCCTCGCTCTGCGATGACAATATCATGTGTATCCTGCATAACAAACCCTGCTAGTGGCCCCTATGCTGGCACCTGAGGTGCCTATACCTATATCTATGGTGGTACCTATTATGTATGTCCCTATCCCTGTGTCGGCCCCTGTGGCCCCTGTGGCCCCTGATCCTGCCCATCTCCTGGTGGCCCCTATGGCCCCTAATCTAATCCAAGGTCTAACCCATCTCTTTTGTGGCCTCCTCCTCTGTCCATATCTCCCGTTGGCTACTCGTGAGCAGCCACCTGAGCTAGGTCTGTAAGCCGCAATGGTGTGTGGGCGGCCCACTATGCTACGTATTCAGGAGTCATCCCTGCATCAGTAACATCATATCGCACAACAAAGTCTATCCATGCCATAGTCCTCCAGGATGCCCTCACTATGAGAGTGTCAATGTATCTCCCCCACACACCCACCTCCATAGTGACATGAGGGTGTAAGTCATTCTTTACCACCATCCCCTACTGCAACCCAAACTGTCTCATGACCCTCGATGGTCTGTATCTCTCTATCTGGTGGATGGTCCTCCCTAGAAGAAAGTAATTAGTTTGTACATATGAGAGATATAATAAATCCTCAAACCCATCCTCAACTCCTACCACCTAGTCCATAGCTCCCCACGGCTCGCATAGTCTATATGGGATCCAATAGAAAACCAGAACCTCATCTAGTAATCACTGCCAGTATCCTGTTTGGCCAACAGAGGTGTATCTCAATGGAAGCCTATACCTACATGCATATGGCTCTCCTATCTATCATGCCTCTTGTACCTGCATCATCTAGAACACTATGATGTGCTCCCACGCCCATACTAACAGCAACGTAACTCCAGTCCCCATGTTACGTACCCCGCGGTATGCAACCATGTATAGATCATGGTACAACTGTCTAAGGACAACGTACCCCCAGTAGTATGTCGTGCCCTCCTCCAACATCTTAAATAATACCTAAGACCATCCCATCCCAAAAATGTGTCTAGCCAAGTCAGCTAACATCCGTCCTTCGATCAACCCAGCCAAGAAAAAAGTTGTCCGTCATAGTCCCCTGTCCACCACTGGGTGCCAGGGCATCTAGGTCCTATACATCAGGATCCTCCTCATAGGTCTCCTAAATGTGATCTCCATGTACTAATTGTTTTCCTCCAATCTATACTGAGGAATCACCCCTCAGATAGGTATCCGAAGGATCTGCCAGACATCCTCAAGTGTGATCATTGCCTCTCCTGTAGGCAGGTGGAACGTTGTCATGTCAATATGCCACTGCTCGATCAAAGTGGTCATCATCCCATTGTGCCCCCATAGCCTAGGCCAATGGGGCACATAGTCTAACCCAACAACAGCTAACAATCCCTAGTCCTCCTTTGTGAGCTGCGGCTCCAACTCCATGGTTGGCAGCTAGTGCTCTCGAGATCCCAACGGTGGGTACTACTACTATAACATTCCAAAAACCACCATTTCATCCTGTATTTCTTCTATTTCTTAGCCCAACCCCTCCCAAAATGGGGCATTTTATCCCTAGGTCCTTTGCCGACCCATCCCCAGCCCCGCCAGGTCCCTTCATTTCCCTTCCCCTCAGCGTCTACCCCTTTGGGCATAGACGTCGGTTCAGCTGAAAATGTTAGTTCTTAAACCGGCATCTCTGACTATTTTCCTCATAGACCGCCATCTTCGCAGACCCGGGTCTAGGTCTGGTGCCTTCGACGATGCCGGTCTGGCATCGACGTTTACAGAGATGCCAGTTCAAGGATCAATGTTTACGAAGACATCGATCCGGGGATCAGCGTCTTCGCAGACGCCTGTTCAGGAACCGGCATCTCCGATCCGCAGGTCATCTACCTGCATTTATTGCCCCCCTAGCCCACCCAAAAGCATTTAAAACTTTGACAGAAATAAATGCAAGGTCTCGGTTGAGTCACTCACCAATACCAGTCACTCCGCGGGTCTCTCGTGTGTCCGTACACGCTCCCCCAACTGCCCGAGCATCTTCTTGTCTGCCATGTTTTTACTCCAGAGCTCTATTTTCACTATTCACTGTTCACAAATGACCTTCTTTCAGCCCCCCAGCCCCTCTTATAGCCCCCATTTTTCCCAAAAAAATTTCCCCACCCATTTTCTCCATCCCTTCTATATTTTGTATAAATAGTTCCTCTTCTACAGTTTAACTACGTCAAAAATCCCAAAAACATTAAAAATTTGTAAAAAAAATAAATAAATTCAAAAGCTCCAAAAAATTCAAAAAAATCAAATATTCTCAAAAATCTTGCAATAAACCATCATTTCTTTCTACATCACTCAGTTTTTTTATTTTCAGTGACGTTTTGATACTTGTGATTGCAATCATGTTTCTCACAAAATCAGTTTTGCGACTGATTATCCTTGCTCCTCATTCTGTTCACAGCTTTTGCCAATGAATATATCTTAATCACATCAACTCCAATATTTTCCCATCAGGATGCATCCTTCCAGCATCGGCTTGTCAAATCCTTCATCACATCAATCCTATTCATGGCAAGAACTTTGGACTGAATGACTGCTTGGTCATGAGGCCTTCTTTATTGATTTTATCTTTTCGTGTCAGTTTAAACCTACTCACCACTACCTTGATCTGCTATATCTTGGTGCATTGTGACTGGTGGCAACTGATACATCCATCTTTTGCAGTGTGCTTTTGTTTGAGCGTCTAGTCTATGCAAAGGAATTCTGTCATCTATGTTTTCTAACACCTGATGCATACCTCCTATTGTAATATCAAAATCGGATGTGTTCTCCATATTTTTCACATAGTTGGATCCCCAATGCTTGTTACTTGCATTTATTTTTGTTTGCATTTGCATTTTTAGTTGCATTCTTAATTTCATTTCAGAAGGCTTCTATTTATTATCTCCTCTCCCTTCCTCCTTCCTGTTGCGTCATTTTTTCAAGAAAATTCCATAACATTGTCCTTGCTACGTTATTTTCTCGAGGGGGGCACAACCCTATACCATCGCCGCTTTGGCACGACTCTTAGAAACCCTCTTCCTCTGGGCAACTTATTTTCTTGTCTTTGACACAATGTCACTTGCGACGCCATGTCAAAGAGGGGAAAAATGTAGACATCCAAAAATATTAATATTATTATTAATATTAATTTCCCTTTCTCTTCTAACTATTAAATAGTTTCATTGTTAGTATTTATCAATGATAAAATACTATTCCAATGTATTTTATTTAAATATATTTACCTCACAAAATCCCCTTTTTAATAAATTTATATTTATTAAAATCCCTTCATATTTCTAATTCTTCTAAACTATGATTTATTCAAATCTAATTTGAATTATAATCTAAAGACCTACCCTAAGCCTACCCTATTCCTACTCTAGTCCCATCACCTCACCTCCTAAGCATGCTTCCCTACCTAACTGCCCTTTAATCATACTTAAAGGGTGATTCCTAACCTTTTTAAGGCTAAGGGAATGCTCACCCACATGTGGAAATTCTCTCCAAAAAGGTCACCCATTCCTCTTAAATTTACTCTTACAACTTTGTCTCCCACTTGAAATTCTTGAGCCACTAAATATTAAATGCTATCTTTGACTCAAAATTGGCCATCCCCTCAAGCCTATGTGTCCCTTATGTGGCTCTTATGTGGATGCTACATATATGCCATGTCATCCAAGCCCTCTTCTTCTCCTCCAAAATTCTATAAATAGAGGTCTTCTCCTCTTCATTTTTCATCTCTCAATTTGCATTGTTATCATGCTAGAATTGTTTTAGAATTTCATAGCTAGTTTTTATGCTTATAGTTTCTTGTTTAATTCACATAGAAATCACATGCTAAGCTTGAATTTGGTAAATGAATCATAGTTTTCTTTCATATTCATATCATTTCATAGTTTGATCTATCATCTTGAAGAAGATTTGAGACTAGTTCCTCATACTAGCTCTTGAATTCCTTCATTGTTTTCAATATTGCATTGCATTGGGATCCATTGCATTTTGTGTGTTTGAGAGATCACACCCACATCCCATCCAAAAGAGAAAATCAAATAAGTAGAATAGGGTGCATTTTACTTATTTTTATCTCAATCTGATGTTATGTTGAAGTCTTGTTTGGGTTCTTGCTTCTTTCATGAATTCTATGTGCTAACCCACTAACTTGTCATGTTTGATCTTGCTCCCAACAGATATAAGATTTCACTATACACAACAAAATATGAATAACAATATGTAAGTCTACGTACAATCGGGCTATCACTCCGAATCGAGATGCCTTTCAACCTAGGCTCCCGAACCTGTGTTGGGACATCGTGAAGAGCCACACCCTATACAATAAAGTGCATGTAAAATATTTATTACTACACACAAGTGGAATACATATGAATGCATGATTAATATTAAATAATTAATTACCTTTCCTTTTTCGACACATGAAGAAGGAACCCCCTCGTGCCCCCCCACTGACATCAGCTTATACCTGCAAGAGTACAATAAGATGACAATATATTAGTAAATGTATGAATTTTATTGCTCTAATTGATAGATATTTAAGCATGTACACCAAATGATATAAAAAAATTAATGGGTACATAATTTATAATATATCACATAGGTGTCAAGGCCAAATGAAATGGCCAAAACTGTGGAGTCATCACCTATCTCAACTCCTCCTCTGTCATCAACTGAACATAAATGGACCAAATATATGTACATAAGTGCATGAAATCATTAAAACTAATCTAAATAAATAAATTATTTTTAAATTAAATAAGTCATGTGAAAAAATTATTTATAATGTTTACTCTTACTGTATTAACAGGACTCCATGGCTCTGTGTACCCCACCTCAGCACTCTCATGAGACGTAGATGCTCCATGAGGTGTTGCAGCCTCTATAACTGCATCTCCTATATCCTCCTCATCAATATCATACTAATATGTATCAGCATCAATAAGCGGTCCGAGGCACAAATTCTTGCACATAATGAAAGTATGGGGCATGCGTACATGTGAACTGCTGCCAGATGTCGATGCGCCAGCATCATCCACACTAGGAGGCAACAATGACCTGGTCTGTGCAATCAACTGATCACTCAACAAGTGAATGGCCCTAATACTCTATGAGGCAGCCTCTACAATGATATCGGGATGCTGCACTGGAGGAGGGGGTGATACATCAGTGGGGGGACAAAGGTAGTGGCCTTTTTGCGTTGGGCAAATGGCCTAGTCTAAGGAGTTCCTCTGCCTATGCCCATGTTGGGCCTCATGCTCCAATAATTAACATTGGACCAAGCACAAACTCAACATACAATTTTTTTATGAAATAGAAAGGGAGCTCCAAATTTCTATGGGGTGGGTTAACAAAAACCATCCACTAGTGATCCCAAATTTGTGTACGCATTGCATTATTTGTGCACCATTTAATTGATAATTTGGGCTTTTTGGGGTCAACTTTTAAACTAGTTTTAGGATTCACAAAAAGGGAGGCTATATCTTGTTTAGTATATTAAGGGTCGCAACCCCATCATGGTCAAGCCTGTCATCAAATTGGGCATGCATATCATCACGCCAATGAAGAGAAGTATTATGTTGCTGCGTAAGTGTGTCAATGTTTTCAACAATATTATTTAGGGTGGCAAGCATGGGACCTAATGTAGGTATATTTTGATATGTGTTTTGGAAGCCCCGTATAGTTTTCAAATTCTCTTGTATCAAATCCTCTAAAGATCAAGGGTTTTGAAGTGAATCTAGATTGTTTTGGGGATCGTTATTTGGTGGGGGAGGGTTATTTTCTTCATTGTTGTTATCCATGCCTGATTAAATAAAAAATAAATATAAATTTCAAATTGATTTCACATATTATTAAATAAATTAATACAAAACCCTATTTCAACCAAAAAAACTACATTTAACATCAAAATGAAATAAATTAATCAAAATATACCAAGAATTTACTTACCGTATATACTGCAAAGTCAAATTTGTTGTTAGAGAAATCAAGTACCCGAAAAAATCATGTATAAGATATATAGAGCCTTTTTCCAATCCCAAAACAATGAGAGAAATGAGTAAAATGACTCGCGGGTTTTGATTTATGCCACAGGTTTCGGGTACCCGAATAGGCTTGTACTTTGGTGTCAGGTTTTCCCAGGTGTACTTACACCTAGGCCTACTAAAAAGTCAACAAACATTTTCATGCGCTTTTGGATGACTAAAAAGTGGATTTTTTTCAAATCGCCACTTTTTGGCCCCACATGATCTTGCACATACTCTAAAGTTAAGATAGAATATTATGAACCTAAAAAGGAAGAGGAAGAGATAGAAAGTGAATCTCCTAAGAAGAAGAAGAAGAAGAAGAAGGTAACCCCCAAGAAAAAATCAAAGATCTCTACCCTTGTCATCACTAAAAGAAGATCTAGAAGGAAACTTATATTTCCTAAGGAAGATGAAGAAGAAGATACAGTCACATTTAAGAAACCCCCACCTACCTTTGCAAAGAAAAATGAAGAACTAAGAGAAGGTAGTGGTATGAGTTCTTTAAAATCATTGAAATATACTTCAAGAACTAAGGATGAACAAAAGTAGATTGAGGAAGCAGTTGTAGAGAAGATGACAAGATGGAAGTATGATCCATCTGAATTGAAGAGTCACATGACTGAAGACCTATTCAAGGCAATATCTGTTCCCTAGAGCAATGCAGTCCAAACAGAAAAGGATATTAGAGAACAGAACTTGAGGCAATTCATGCCTACTATGACAAACAAAGAGGTTAAAGAGGCCATGAACAAATATGAAAACAATCACACTCCAAGGTTCAGGACCTTTCAGATATTGAACAAGAAGATAGAGGATGTGATGCAGGCTGCAACAAAGATATGGAAGATATTCTTGGAAATGAAGGAAGAAGACAAGGTAGAAGTACCGAGTAGATACCCCAAGAAAAAGACTAATGATGTATATTTAACTGAAGTGGAAAATATTGAAGCATCAAACGCAGAATAGATTATAGTAGAAGTGATGGCATCCCTGCCTCAATCACCTATATAGATCATCCTATCTCTGAGAAAAGATAAGTCTACCGAATCTACATCTGGACTAGTAGGAATCGAGCATCAGGCTCCACCTACTACTAGGCAAAACCTAAATAAGACACATAAGGAAACTATAAATATTTATTTAGTGAGAATTGATGCTACAGTTGGTGCTGAAAATTTAAATGACCTATTCCAACTGAATACTGAGGAGAAAACTGAGGAAATAAAGGATATAGATGATAGTGGAAAAGTTAAGGAAATTTTTCCTTCACCCAATCCCAAGGGTAGTGGAAAGGGGAAGGAAATAAACATTGATGATATTTATCTTGAGAAAGATATTGTCATTCCAAATTGGGATCTATCCAACTTGACAGTAGATCAGATGGATATACTAGGGGAGCTATGGAATAAAAGAGATACACAACAAAATCTCTGAGAAAAAAAGAAGAGAAACAGAGTTCTAGAGGACATAAAAGGTATATTCCTAGATGCACTAGAAGTAGAAGTAAATGAGAATGATTCTATTATGGATCAAATTGTAGACATAGTCCACAAGTTCAATAAATATTTAAGTGGTCAAGAAAAACTACTATAGAAGGCATAAAGGAAGTTTGAGAACAAAGTTCTAGAGAATGTTGCAAGAAAGATTGCAATTGATCAAGTAAAGCTAAACTCTCTTATTATCTCTCTAGAAACTTCTGATAATACATATTTGAAGGAAAGTGCAAACCAGTTGGCACTTAACCCAAGTTCAAGTTCAGCACACTTTGTGAAGATCAAGTATCTGATAGACATGCAGGCAGAATTAATAAGGGAAGAATCAAGGACAAGAGAATCTCTTACAGCTATGTAGAGCCAACTCCTTCCACACATGGATGTAATGTAGAAGCATATAGCTCATGCCAAGACTCTCATACATGACAAAAACATTTCAGTTGTTAAGATTATGATGGAGTTGTCAGCAGAGATACAGATTGAATTGCACATCCTGAAGGTGTTGCAAGATTATTGGGACAACACTTTGTCTCAGATTCTGAAGGTACATAGTGATTTCCTATCCTATTTTGGTATTACCATATAGACATATTTTGGCATTTGTGTCAAAAACAAGGGGGAAATGTATAAAGGAAAGAAATATGAGGAAATATATGTACAAGTAGAGAAGATATATATATATATATATATATATATATATATAAGTGTTACAAAAAAAATTTTGAAAAAAAAAATATAGTCAGTTGTGACCGAGTCANATATATGTAAAAGTAGAGAAGATATATATATATATATATATATATATATATATAAGTGTTACAAAAAAAATTTTGAAAAAAAAAATATAGTCAGTTGTGACCGAGTCAGAGAGCTATTGACAAAACCCGAGCAAGTACCCAAGAATATGGCAAGGGGGAGTTTTGACTCAGAAGCTTGAGAATTTTTTGAACATGATAAGTGTTTTTGGTCACTAATGCCAAAGGGGGAGATTGATGACCTTATGGCAAGACATGTTGTCAATTAGTGCCAAAACACTTAGTCATCATAGAGTTGACCGAGCCATTAGTGCAACCCGAGTAGTTACATTGTAACCTGAGCAGTGGGAGTGTTGGCTGAGAAGACAGTGATAATCAATATTACCCATTTGATCAACATGACCCGAGTACATAGAGTGATCCGAGTACATAGAGTATCCCTAGTGTCATAGTTTACTATATTTCCCGAGTGACAGCATAATGCCCGAGTGCTAGTATATCACCCAAGTGGATCACTGGACCTGAGTAATAGTTTTGGGCTGACTTAGCTTATATTGTTTCATGTTAATTTATCTTATGGGAGCCGACTTATAGAAGTATTTGATTTGGATAAGGTATAAATATAAGGTATTTTATTTATCCAAATGTGTGTGTAGAAATATGTATGCGAATATGAAGTGGCAGATTGTTTAAGAGGCTACAACAGTATAAGGAACAACAGAGACTCATCAATCACTGTTAGGTGATTATTTTTTATATCATTGGATCTCATTCAACAAATTAGAGTTGCATAGAAGATCATCTACTAGTTCATCCTAACAGGTGCATCAGCAAAATCCTCTAACAAGGTGGACTTAATAGTCCTTTACAAATCTCCTAACAGAGTTGCATTACTTAATTGTATTGTACTAAATCCTTTCACAAGGTGGACCTAACAGTCCTTATTGCTCCTAATAGGGCAGGCCATCAGAAGTGTTCAATTGTAAGCTTTAACATGATAAATTTATACTGCAGTAATAAATATTGTGGGTACTATCCCCACCCCAGTTTTACTTTCTATTTGGAAGGTTTCTGGGTAACCAAATATTTTTTCAAGTGTTGTGGATGTTTATTACTTTTATGTTTCATGCATGCAATCAGATTAGCTAATCTAATAAAGGATTAAAGAGATTAAGTTTTATTGGTTCTTGATTCATCCCTCCCCCTCTCAGTCACCTAGCCTCAACATATTTCCAACAGGAAGCCCCTAAATCCCTTGCCATGCCCGTGTATGAAGGTTTTTTGTGGATGTGACTGCTTTGGTATTTCTTCAACCTTGTGGCCATGTTTGTGTTTTTTTTTTCAACCTTGTATGTGGTGTGGTCGATCCTTCTTGGGTGGTTCTATGTTGGAGTGGTTTTTGTGGCTCTTCCTACCCTAGTTCTATGGTTCTTCATCTTCTTTTGGAATGGCTCGACGTGGACAAAAGGGGTTTCACCCCTTTTGCTTGAGAACTTCCCTAGATCTATTTTTGTGGGTTTTTCTTGCCATGAAGGTGTTTTAGTGTAAATGTGTGGTCTTTTTTGTTGTCATCCTTGTGCAAATAATATTGTCTTTTTTTTAAGAAATCACTTTGGTTCAATTTATACCTACTACTCCCTTAGGATGGTGGCAGTTTTATCATGGATCCATAATTCCATACCCTATTATGGGTATTTGTGTGAATGCTACTTTGACCATATAGGGGCTCCCTCATCTAGTGGGGACAAATGGCCTTCAGAGGCAGTTGAAGATAATATTGGTCCTATTCTTGTTTTCATGACTAGTTTATTGATTTGGTGTGGTCTTCTTTAGCCCTGTGTGTTGCCACTAGTAGTTTGGAGAGGTCTATGATTGGTGTGGATATTTTATGGAAGCTTCCTCTCTTGGGTCTATTGCTTGAGGTGACTAAATGGTGAAGTGGGTTTCTCCTTACTATGTCATAGAAATGGATGCATTGCATGATCCTCTTATCATGTCTTCTGTGCTATTGTGGGGTTATATGATCTATTTTGGGTCTTCTCCACCCATTTTTTGAAGCCTTTGATTTGTTTTGGTGGTTGGCGCTTATCCCAAGTTGAAGCCATACTTGTTGGTGTTACATCTTGTGATGACCTTTTAATGGACTAGAATTTACTTATGTTTATTTATGTTCCTTCCTATGAATCAAGATATGTTGATTCTTCTTACTCATGGAGAGTGAGTGAGGTGTTTAGTTTTGTGAGATTTGTAGCTTGGGCTTCCTTTTCCCTCTTATTTGATGTTGGGGATGACAATGTTGAAGGAAGGCTTATGGGTGTCATGCGTGTGATTGATGCCTTGTTTGTGATATATGTTGTTGTAGCCTAGTGTCAAATCTTTGGTTCTTAGTGGAGGTGGCTCTATGTGATGTTTTTAAGTAGGTTTACTACTACCTATTTAAGCATGTTTTTTGGAAGGAGTTGAACAAGGTTTGATGCAGGAGCATCTTGGGTTCTTGGCAATCTTGCATTAACCAAAAACATTTGTTTTCCTATTTGACCAGTCTAATGTTTATTTTTATGATCTCTATGTGCTTATTTTTTGTGGTTGTGATTCTTTTTGCATGTTTGTGGCTTTTTTCTTGTTTCCCTCCTTGGATCATGCATCATTTGGTTATTTCACTTTTGAGATTTTTCAAATTCTTGGCGAGACTATCTTTTTCTTCATTTTCTGGCCAGTCTTCATATTTTTTGATCACATGATGGTTTCCCTATTTGGTAAAGCTTAACAAATCAATTCTTGATGATCTCATGTGTGTGGCCAACCTATTTTAGGGATCATGTTTTATGTCCTACTCATTGGATAAAGATCCTGATGATTTTGGGTCCTGACCCATCTATGTAATATGTTTTATTTCATTGGGAGATGTAATCTTTCTTAGTCAAATTGATGGCTGAGAAGGCCTTATATACACATATAATTATTTTCATTAGAGATAGGAGAGAGACAAAACAAAATAGTATCTTAGCATTTGTAGGATTTTGATCAATAGATCGGATGGAAGAAAGTTTCTAGAGAATGTTCATGTAGTTGTTGTTGATTGTAGATGGTATAAAAGATAACCTTCATAATGTTCTAATCAGGCCTGTAAGCCTGGAATGTATCACTATTTGTAGTTGTTCTTATAACTGATCGTATGATAATAAGAAGGTTGATCTTTCATCATTTCCTCTTAGTTCTTTTTGCTTTTGTTGTGTAACTTTTTCTGCAAGGATTGGTTGGAATGAGTGAGTTCCCACTGTCCTTGGCTATATCAAGTTCTATCATTTCAAGGTTTTTTCAGCGTAGGGTTGTCTTATGGGGTGGAAAAAGAGAGGATCTGACCTACAGCTATTGAAAATTGTGAAGATAGATAGGAGGAAAGTTAGAGGTGGATCTAGGAATGCAGATCTAGTTGTCTTGGATTTTTTGAGACAAATTTATTCTAGATTAGAGGCAGTGAAAATTATTCAGAGGAGAGGACACCATATAGAAGATGCAAGTGATAAAGAAGGAGATGAACAAAATCAAAATCGGGTAGAAGGAGAGAAAAATGAGGCACCACTAGAATTGAATCAAGAAGAAGAAAGATTCATCAGAGTATTGACTAATGTAAATAAGAGACCTCATTTTAATCCATCTGATTATCATGGTAATCTAGATCCTGATGAATTGATGGATTGGATCACATAGATGGACAAGTATCTTTGAACTTGACGGAACTAGTGAGGAGAAGAAGGTAAAATATGTGTGTACCAAGTTGAAAGGGAATGCATCCTTATGGTGGAACATTTACAAATAGATCAATAGAGAAGGGGTAAGGATAAGATCAAATATTGGGATAGAATCATGAATAAAATAAAGGCTAAGTTTTTAACTAAGGATTATCATGTAAGTTCATTTTGGAAATTGTAGAACTTGAATCAGAGAGACTTAAGTGGCATTAGTTACACTAAGGATTTTTGCAAATTGAACATTAGATCAGGCCATATAGATGATGATGATGAACAAGTTTATTATTACCCTAATGGTTTAAGGGTCTCAATACAAGATGAAATCAATCTAATATAGATTAGGAGTGTGGATGAAGCTTACAATTGGGACTTGAAAGATGAAGAAAAATTTAAACCAAAGGCATGAACAAAGGAAAATAGGTAGAGGAGGAAGATTTTTGAGAGGTCGATCCAATACTAATGCTACAGGAGGTAGATATTTTGCAAACTGGGATAGAAATGAGGCAAAATCTAAGGATCATGATCTCTACACAAGGAATGATAAGAGTTCCCATCGCAATGATGGATAAAGAAGTGGTGATAAAAGGAATTTTATTGGCACTTGTTTTAAGTGAGGTAAAGTAGGGCACCAAGCCTTTGAATGCAAACAAGGTAACTCTAAGACTGTACACCAATATAGATTTGAAGAGTGGATATCATCATATTAGAATCAGAGAAGGTGATGAGTGGAATACTACATTCAAGACAAATGAAGGATTTATGAATGGTTGGTAATGTCTTTTGGACTGTCTAATGCACTGAGTACTTTCATGAGGTTAATGAATGAGGTTTTAAAGAAATTTTTAGGAAAGTTTGTCATTGTGTATTTGGATGATATCTTGATTTTTAGTAGAATCAAGGAGGAGCATTTGATGCATGTTAGACAAGTATTTAAGAGGTTAAGGGAAGAGAAGTTGCAAATCAATCTTAAGAAGTGTACTTTCATGAAGGAGGAATTAGTGTATTTTGGGTTTGTAATATCTGCTGAAGGGTTGAAGATGGACCCTGATAAATTTAAAGTCATTGTTGAGTGTCCTACACAGAATAATGTTGGAGAGGCAAGATCATTTCCTGGGATAGCTATTTTTTTACCAAATTTTCATTAGAAACTTTAGTTCAATTTGTGGACCGATGACTGAAACCGTGATAGGAGATAGAAAAGAATTCAAGTGGACACATGGATCACAAAGAAGTTTTGAATTTCTAAAGAAAAATATGATAGAGCAGCTGGTGTTAGTTTTACCTGATTTCAATAAGGTATTTCAAGTAGATTGTGACGCTAGTGGAAATGCAATTGGAATTGTTTTAAGTCAAGAAGGAAGACCTTTTTCTCACTTCACTGAGAATTTGAAATACTAAGAGAAGGTATTTAGTTTATGATCATGAATTTTATGCCATAATACAAGCCTCAAGAAGAAATGGAGACATTATTGTTGCCTAAGTAATTTTTTCTTTATACTGATATCAAGTAGTGAAGTACTTGAATAGTCAAGGTAAGTTAAATCAAAGGCATATGTGATGGGTTGAGCTCATACATAGCTATACATTTGTGTTGAAATATAAGGGTGGTATGTCAAATAGAGTTGTTGATGCCTTGAGAAGGAAAAGGAATTTTTTAACTGAAATGAAGAATGCAGTGTTGGGATTTGATGAATTAAAGGTATTGTATTGGAATGAACTAGACTTCATTGAACCTTGGAAAGCTTGTACAAAACCTATTGCAAAAATAAGTAAGTGACTAGATTATCTTATTCAAGATGGAATGTTATTGAATGGTAGTGAGTTTTGCATACCCAGAAGTTCTATGAGGGATAAACTCATTAAGGAGAAAGATAGTGGAGGATTGGCAGGACATTTTGGCATTGATAAGATAGTAGCTTTGGTGACTGAGAACTAATTTTGGCCGTAAGTTCAGAAGGATGTGAGGATTTTTTTTCAGAATTGTAAAGTGTGTCAAGTTGCAAAAGGTAGTAGTTATAATGTTTGATTGTATACACCATTGAGAGTACCGGTCAGACCTTGGGAAGAAGTCAACATGGATTTTGTGCTTGGATTCCCAAAGACTTGGAGAGGATATGATTCAATTTTTATGGAACTCATAGATAGATTTTCAAAGATGGCATATTTCATTCCTTGTAAGAAAACTACAGATGCAGTACATGTAGCTGATTTATTTTTCAAAGAGATTATGAGGTTACATGGATGACCTAAAATAATTGTTTCAAATAGGGATAATAGGTTTCTTGGATATTTCTAGAGAACACTTTGGATATTGAATTACAGTCCTACTTTTCATCCACAGATTGATGGACAAATGTAGTTGTGAACATGAGTTTAGGAAATTTGCTGAGATGTTTGGTCGGAGAGAAGCCAAGAAATTGGAATTTAGTTTTACCTCAAGAAAATCTTGTATATAATAGTTCAGTAAATAGGAGAACATGGAAAACATCATTTGAAATAGTTACTAGCTTTAATCCTAACTTAGGAGTAAAAGAATTAAGGGATATCCATCATGATGTTCTGAAGGAGAAGATTTTATAGAGGCTATGAAAACATTGCATGAAGAACTTAGACAATATTTTGAGAAAATGAACCAAGATTATAAGAGGAGAGATGATATGAAGAAATCAAGGTAGGTGAAGAATTAATGGTATACTTGCAAAAGGGTAGATTTCCTGTTGGAACTTATAACAAGATGAGGATGAAGAAATTTGGACATTGTAAGATCTTGAGGATATTTGATTCAGGTGATGCTTATGAAGCTGAGTTACCAGAAGACATGGATATATCACCTATATTTAATTTTTATGATTTGTATGAGTATCATGAATCAAAATTCAATAACAGTGATGGATCCAATGTGGAACATCAGTATTCTAAGAATCAAATGGATCAGATAGTGCAGATTTTGGATGGCAGAGTTGGTAGAAGTACAAGAGGTAAGTAGTACATCGAGTATCTTGTCAAATGGAAGGAAATACCCATGGAAGATTCTTCATGGATTTCTTAGATTGAGGTTGACCATTTTGGTTTTCCTTTGGCCCTGACAAAGTGAGGGGATCACTTTTCAAATGACCCCGAGTGTGATGCAAGAGCATCTTGGGTTCTTCGCAACCTTCCATCAACCAAAAACATATGTTTTCTTGTTTGATTAGTCTGGTGTTTCTTTTTGCGATCATTCTGAGCTTATTTTCTATGGTTGTGATTCTTTCGATGTGTTCATGGCTTTGTTCTTTTTTCCCTCCTTGGATTGCACATCATTTGGTTTCTTCACGTTCAAGATCTTTCAAATTCTTGGTGAGACTTTCCTATTCTTTATTTTCTGGTCAATCTTCATATTTTTTTATCACATGACGGTTTCCCCATTCGTTCAAGCTTAAAAATTCATTTCTCAATGATTTCACATGTGTGGTTGACATATTTGAGGGATCATATTTCATTTCCCTTTCATTGGATAAAGATCCTTATGATTTTGGGTCCTAACTTATCTGTGTAATATGTTTTCTTTTATTGGGAGATATAATATTTCTAAGCTGACCCAATGGTTGTGAAGGCCTTATATACTCATGTAATTGTATTCATTAGAGATAGGAAAGAAAAAATAGAATATTAGCTTAGCATTTGTAGGATTCTGATCAATAGATCAGATGGAAGAAAGTTTCTACAAAATGTTCATGTAGCTGTTGTTGAACGCAAATGGTATAAAAGATAACCTTCAAAATGTTTGAATTAGGCATGTAAGCTAGGAATGTATCATTTTTTGTAGTTGGTCTTGTAACTCATTGTTTGATAATAGGAAGGTTGATCTTGCATTCATTTCCTCTTGTTTCTTTTTTCTTCTTTTGTGTGACTCTTGCTACAAGGATTAGTTGGACTCGGTGAGTTCCCACTGTCCTTGGCTACATCAAGGTTTATTTTCTCCAGAATTTTGAATTGGAAGGAGAGGACTCTATTCCCTCATTTGATGAATTTTAATTCTTATGTTTTATTTGATGACCCATTTGGAGGTTCTTGGTGACTTAAAGATAGTTGTGCCCATGTTTTGTACATTGGATATAGTGGGTGATTTTAGATTTTTAGGAGATATTGGTGATGTTGTGACTAGTGTTAAATTCTATTTTTCTTAGGTATAATATGTATGAATGTTAAGTGGGGGCTTTGACTTCCTTTTTCTGTACTGGATGTGGATTTTTATTCCCTTATGACAGAGGGTGTCCATATTGGATGGAGATGTCATGCGTGGCTCCTACTTGGGGTGGTTGTGCTAGATCTTAGGTTGAACTCATACCTATTGATGTTTCTTCTTGTGATTGTGGTTTTAGAAATGTGATGTGAAATTTTGACTCTTTTGGTTTTCTTTTCATCTTTTCATTTGGACTGTCCATTTTAGTTGGCAAGGATAGTGGTCTTGTTTTCTATTGTGGCCAAATATTTTTTGATAGTTTTCAAGGGCTTGTTTGAGTCTTTTGTTTTCAATTGACATTTGTATTTTTGGGGGGTTGTTCTTATCCATGATATGGTGAGAGGTGTTCTATTGGCCATGGTGCAGGATGCATATGTTTGGTTTGCATCTTCTTCTTTCATAGTTCCTATGAAGGTGGAGACTTGCTTTGTGAAAAAAAAGGTTTGTAACTTTATGTGGGCTTCTCCTCTTTTTATCTTTGTGGTTTTGATTCATGGTGTGCTAGATCCTTTCTATTAATCATTCTTTTTCTACTCATATAGAGGTGGACTCCTTTTTTATTGAGGTGGAAAGGTGTTTTGCAGAGGGGGTGGATTCTTAGTTGGGGTGATGTTATTTTTTGCTACGGGGTGGTTTTGGAAATAAAGTCTTGCGGAGCCTTTCAAAATTCCTTTGTATGTATGCCTCACTCTATTGGTTGCTGGATATGTGTTATTAATAGATATTTTGGGCCTCTATACTTTAAGTAGCCAATTGTGGCCTTTGTTCTCTAATTGACCTTTTTAAGGAATTTTAATAATTTTTTTGATTGTGTGCCTTTTGTGGCATTGACTTGTAACAACCAAAATCATTTTTAATGTGTTGTTGATCTCTTGACAACCCCTGGCTTGTAGTTGTGTAAATGTCAACCCCTTGTTTAGTTACTGATTAATATAAAAAAAATAGGATGCCTTTCTTTTGTGCTTGTCTATTTTCCACTTTCTACATTCTCTATTCTTTTATTCTACATCTCCCTTGAATTATTTCCTCTTTTTATTTTGTCTTATAGGCTTTCAATTCAAACTTTAATTAATAAAATACTTATGTGTACGCTTTACCCTCTATTCTCCTCTACCATACAATCTTTGATCTTTTATTTATTTTCTTTTCAGTTTTAAAACAATGAAACTACCCCTCCTTTCCTCGACTTCTCCCCAATGCAGTGTTTTCTTTTGATCTACCCACTCCTCTATTCTATTTCTTTGTCTATCTCTTCCTAAAAGTGTAACAATATGTATTTTGTCTTCTACTGCAATGATGGTTTGTATTCCTCTTTTCTATGCACGTTTCACTTTATTGTACTTGTCGTAGGCTATACTATTGCATTTAGTTTGCACAATTCGTGAATTAGTTTTCAGCCAATCAATCAATCCTAAGTCAATATTTTTTGCTGTTAGAATATTTCTAATGTTTAAATATTAATTTATGAATTAAATAAATGATAGAAATTACTTATCTCCTTTTTGATTGGTTCAATTGATTTGGTCTTATAGGACCCCTTTTTCGGAGCTTCACCAAATTTGTTATTCGAAAAGTTTTAACCATAGTTTGTAATATATAATTCATCTATCATTTAATTTATTTTGAAATTAGTTTTTTAATTTATAATATAGTATGTTTTAATGAGATACTATATTTAATGTTTTATTACTATAAACATGTTATTATATTTTATTATATTTTATTGTTTACAAATTTTAATTACAATATATTTAAACATTATTATAATAAATAATTTTTATATATTCTAATATAT
>MU227674.1:481997-502056 GCA_018584345.1 Thuja plicata
ATATATATTGTGATATTTAGTTTAGGTTTTGAATGGTGTAATACATTTTGATTAAATAAGTATGGGAAAGGATTTTGGACCCATTACATAGTAGTTCCATCAAGGAAAAGGAAATGAATATCACATGTTGTGAGACTAGAAAAGTAACAAGACTATAAATAAAAATATAACCAAGAACGACTAAGAACTGGAGGAGACCAATGAAGCACCAGCTTAGAAGCTACGATTCATTTAATAGTTTGAGGTCATTTATGACTTACCCCTCCTTGTGAAACTCTAACTTTTCTTCAAAAATCACCTCCCTAGGAGAAAGATTCAAACTAGTCATACTAGACAAAGGAAGATCACAGTGGGGAGTGGGTTTCTAGTGGCTTTTTCTCTTTGAGCCAAAGTAATGAGAGCTATAGTGAAACTGGAGACCAAATTCAACCTCTGTGTAGAGTTGGAAATTCTATGCCCAGGCTATCTTTTATCTAAAAGTACTCTAGAATAATTATTGATTTTCTTTGGTCAATAGTTGTTGTGCCTTTTCACAACATGCCCCATTTTTATTTTGGCGAATTGAGAACCACCTCAATTTGGTTATTTTTTTTTTCCATCACAATGTTAGAAAAAAATCATTCAAGTCTTTGGATCTTAGATTTAATAAACTTAATGTTAGAGTAAATGAGTTAATCACCTAGTAATTAATTAATCATCAATTGGTAATCACTTACGTCCTTAATACTTTATTCACTTAAACAAAACATAGGAGTGCTTTTTCTATATCTATATTGTGTTACATTTAGGTCATGTTGTCTCATAGCATAAGATGATGACACTCAAGTCATGATCTAACTTAATCCTCACTTAAGCTTTCAAATAGGGTTTTAATTTTTCTTTTATTATTAGTTCTTTGTGCATTTCAATTATCTAATTTAATCCAATTATAATTTGATTCATTTAGCTTAATCTTCCTCGCAAGGTTGTAAAACACAACCATAACTTTTTCTCTTTAGATGTCATAGGTATTTTGGGTGAAAATTATATTTTGTGGTTGAAGGGTTTAGTATCAACTCCAACATGGTATGGGAGCACCATATTTATAGCTTCATATCAAAAAATTAAGACATCTATCCTGGAGTGAAACATGCACTATCGTTCTACATAAAATGACCAAAACCCCTTAGAACACTTGTCAAATCACCATAATTGGAGAATTTATAATATAAAAAGAAGCTACCTCTATATTATTCCATTTAGTAGAAAAGTGAGGTGCTTAGTTTATTTTTTCATGCATTGATGTTCTCCATGACCAGTTTTGTTATAAAAGGAACATTTAACTCTCTTTGTAGTTGATTTACTTTATTGAGACGAGTTATCCTTTTTGAAGTTGTCAATTTTATCTTCTTTCTTCCCTTGTCCTTTTTAGAGTTCTTTTTCTCTCCTTTAGCATTTTGTTGTTTTTAATTTCCTGCAATTAGAGCTTACGCCTTAGTAGATTTCAAAGTACCCATTTGAATTAAATTTTCTTGTTCTCTTGTAAGATCAACAATAAAGTTATCTATTGAGGGCATAGTCCATGAGGTACCAAGGGCTCTTTTAGTAGAATAGAAAGTATAGGCAAACACAAAAAATTCAGAACCTAGTTTTGAAAGTACATAAAGAATTAATTGTTCATCTTTTTTATCAGTTCCACGAGTTCTCAACCTGAAATACTAATTTAGAAGATAAATTCAAACATAGAAAGTTAAATGCTTGGTCACACTTATTGAAAAACTTTTCTTTTCCCTTAGTTGCATTAGGTTCTTTTTCTATTCTCAGTGTAAACCTAAATAAGTCTTTATTCTTTAGTATAAGAATTAATTTCAACTTCCAATCATGATAATTGAAATAATTTTTGTATAGTCACATTAGGATCCCTACTGCTAGACTTAGATTGTTGCTTTGTAGAATGCAGAAATAAAGAGTGTTTGTTGGGGAAGTGTGAAAAATAGAAAACACACAACACCCCCTTGATTACTTGTTCGTCTCCCCCTTGTTTTTGGCACTTTATAGAAGGATTACTTTATAACCAAACCCAAAAAATTACTGAAAATGACACTTTATAATAATAGTGCCTGAGTGTGCCCTTCTGATTTGTGATGAAGAAACATGCAATTTTACAAAAACAACACTCAATTTTGAGTTCTTGAGCAAAAGTTATGAGCAAGAGAAATTTTTCCTTACAAATTTTTTCTCCATAAAAAAAACTATGGTAAAATATATGTGTGTGTGTGTGTGTGTGTGTGTGTGTGTGTGTGTGTGTGTGTGTGTGTGTGTGTGTGTGTATTACCTTCACCAAAAAAAATTAATAACTTCACTAAGGATAATCTCAATCTCATTAATGTTGTAGATAATATACATTTTGAGTATATTATTGTACATGAACTTCCATATTTAGAAGGTCTTGAAAATGTGATTATATATTGAAACTTATGTTATCTCTCCTCCTACATTAGAGATCATTATGATGAAATAAAGGTGAATGCTTGATGACTACTCATTCATACAATGCGAGGTTTTATACAAGCAATGTGTAATTAGTAGTTGAGTAGTTGATATAATTGCACAAAAATGTCTACACAACAAACATAATAATAGTAGTTAAAATTACGCATTAGTCCTTTAGGTTTTATAAGTCCTCATCTTGAGGTTTAGAACATGTGGCTTTCTTATATTTCTCTTGTTTCATATCCTTTAGATAATCACTTGACAAATATTACACCTTTTTTAGAATCTCACATTATATATTTAGGAGATATGCTTGAGGACATTCAACTCCTCTTTGATGACAACCATTTAATGGTTTTTGTCCCTTCTGCTTTTCTTTGGATCTTAGATTTCATTATTCTTCACATGGTTTTGAATTAATTCTACCTTTGTGCATTGCATCATCTTTTGATATCCGTATGAGGATATTTATGTAGACTTCAAAGATAGATACATCGTGATACCTCCTACCTCAGATTTCTACTTGGAGTGAAGGTTACTTCATCGTTCATCGTTCACCATGTTAGTTGTTTCTTCCTAAGGAGAGAACTATTATTTTACATAAATGAACCATCTTCAACATTCATATAAATGCATCTTCTTTTATCATAGGAGCTACTACATTTTGGTGGGGGTTCGTTCAGATTTAGATTCTCTATCTCACACTATGAGGTGTTCCTAATTTTTTCCAGAAGCAAAATTGCATCATATGATTGGTGTAAAATAATACATATAGTATATAATAAGTTATAAAGATACATCAACAAAACTTTGAAAAACATATGATTATTTATACCACTTTCAATTCTTCACAAATTTAATTTGCTAACTTTTTAACACGTAAACCTTCATTGACATTTGACAATTTTGATTTAAAATTAATAACCATTAATTAATAAATTAAAATTTAATTTTTAACTAATTTTTTTATATAATATGTAACAAATCTTAATTTCTTTAAACATGTCAAAAAGCTTGATAACACCAAACAGATATTTATATCTTTGAAATATTTTGGTTATCCAAATTAACTTAAGGTTATGTATGAAATAAAAAAAAGAGGTAAAAATTGGTAAAAAACATAAATACACAACAACCTATTATGTCATTTTCTTGAGCATATTATTTCTGCGATTAAGTAGGTGAAACCATACATTGACTTCCTCCAACACTAGCTTGAGCGTGTGAAACAATGCCTTACAAACTGGTCGAGAATGGGATAGGATAGGAGATGCCTCATTTATGAAGAACACCTATATCAACACACTAATATTACACACAAACTGAGATGGCACTATAATTTATGTAAACATGGGATGGTAAAAGGAAGCAATACGTTGGATGGAGGAAAGTATTTGTTGCTAATTAGTCATAGTTAACCACGGATGTATAGACAGCATTGGGCTCCCAATTCTGGGGGATAACATTATATGCAGTAAGTGTGCTTCCTGAAGATAGAGACTTCAATCTGATTGAAAATGGAGCTTTTAAGGGACCCTCATCTAAAGCCCAGTTAGCACCCCATGACTGCTTCAGTCCTTCCCATACAGTTGAGTTATTCTGCACCCAATCAAGTAATATGAATATTATATAAGATTCTTGCATGTAATTTTCTCTAAAGATGGATAACTAGAATTTAGAAAGGAATAAAGTTACCTGTTGAAGATCAACATCTTGAAGATCACCATCTCCATCCTCATACTCGATAAGGACAGAGAACCAATGGTCAGTTGATCCTTCATTTATATGGAATGTAACCTTCTTACCAGGATATTCACATGGCACCCTGAGGAATAGGATTGAAAAAGGAAGCTAAGAAGTGCAGATTTAGATATTATATTTTTTTATGCAATAAGCAAATCTATTAAAAGTACCTTTTGAACAAGATGGGCAGCACTCCTGCATTACGAAGATCAGAAGCTTGGGCAGGAGTAACTGCCATCCCTGAGAAAGCAGTGCCACTAAGATCAAAGTGGTTTGATGAGCAACCTGGGCATTCATCTGTTACCACTATATTCACAGGTGTGTCTGAGCATAGACTATTCTCCTCACATTTTACCTGAAGTCATATTTCGAAATGAAATTTGATTAGAGGTGCGGGAACAATCAAAATAGTATGCAAAACACAGAGTTGTAGATTGATTGGTTGAGTGCAATTGATAAGAACGATGATGTACATCAGTTGGTTGAGTACAATTGATTAGGGCCACAGTACGTTTCTTGATAATGTCATCTACCATCATTCAAACATCTAGACATGTGATATAAGGATTGAGGTTGGGACCATGTTTCTAATGACTTAGACAGATTGATACATCTCATTCATTGACTCTCAATCAAAGAGGTATCAACATAGGTTTATGGTTCAAAATTGGATAACAAAATGAACTTGTAGATAATGTAATTTTAGGTCATTGTATCTAAATTATCAATCTCTATTGAAAACGTTTCTTTAGAGACAATTCGATAAAAACTCATAAAAAATATCAATTACAAAAGCCAAAAGAAATAAAAATAAGTTTTGTATCAAATGAAATCTTCATCTAATGGTAAAACCAAACATTATAGTCAATGCATTAATATTTTATCAATATAAAGAACTGGAAGGCTTACCACAACAAACTAGTCATTGAAGTCTTTCCAATGATATATGTGTTAGAAATAAGTCATAGTCAAATCTAAGATGGACTAGTTTTAAAGAAGCCAGTAGCTCATTGGTAGAGTACTATAATAGCCAATGGAAGATCTCTCAAGATATTACCTTTAAAATATTCTAAAGAAAATTCCATAAAAAACCTTAGAAACTAAATCAATTACAAAAATCTAATAATATTATACTTAGTTTTGTAAGAAGTGAGATCTTCAATTTGTGCTATAGTCAAACAGTATGGTTAACATCGATGTAAAGGACTGATTGACTAACGACAACAAACTGATTTATTTACATTAGTGTTGAAAATAAGTCACACTCACTCAATCCAAAGATGAACTGTTTCTAAACGGACCAATAGCTCATCAATGAAATATTCAACAAAATGGCTTTCAAGAAAACCATTGTAAACTAAGATTCATAGAGCCGTGCAAAAGCATCTCCTAAATAAAGCCAACACAATAGTAAACATCAATGTAAGGAAATGGTAAACTAATCACAAGGAAACAACGAGTCTCCCAATTAAGATTTAGAGAGCCATAACAAACTATCTTCTCAACAAGGCCTATAGGTAAAATAGGCATTACATTATTTTAATATACCTGATAGCATTCTCCACATCCTTCACCTCCTTTGAACAAATCAGGACTTACTGCAGTTACCCGGGATGCAAAAGGCATTGCCTTCACAAGGCTACCATACCCACACGCTCCACCTATTATCAAAATCACACTGTCTTGTCATCCAAAAGTTTGTCTATCCCTTCAACTGACTTTAGTGGTGGAGAAAAGCAAAACATGGAAAAACATGTATCTATAAGAAAACATATCAAAAGGCGGTTGTTAGTTTATATTTACCCTCACTTCCATCTCCATCAGGACTCCCATACCATGTAGCAGTAGCTTGTTGCCAATCTGCAGCTTCTACCAAGGCAACGTCAATACATGCAATTATCAAGCCCATTATCACCACCCTCCCCATGCAAACCGCCATATCCAAAATAATGCTAGACTAGACTAGATGCTACTGGATAATAAGAAGAGAAGTGAGAATGCAAGTAAAGTGTTGTACTTGCTCTGCTTTTATAGCAGCTCAGAAGAACTGTTAGCCTAGTTTTACAAGTCCTAATCAACTGTAAACTGTTTTGTTTCTTTTGTAGATTTTCTCTATATATATAAGTGAAAGTTGTCTGGGATAGAAGGATACAGAGGACCCACTTAGATAATAGAGAACGATATATTCAGATCTCATGGGTGCTTTGGAATGTGTGATTAGTTGATCGTTATTTCAGTTGCTGTTTTGACGGTCCTCACTTAATACAGAACGTGGGAGATGAAGACATTTGCAACGTTTTATACACTTTAGCAGGCCGCTTTGGTTGAATTTGAGGGCCTCTGAAAGAGAAAGTATTGACAAAAGATGGGATTTCAGAGGAGATTTGGGGTAGGCCACATGGCTACATGGATAAAACGACGTTGCTTCTACATCTCACCCGTGAACTTGACTACGTGCATCCTGACGTAATACTTTACATCCTACCATACATTATTTTTTAAAAATAGTTAAGTAAGTATATATCTAAATTACATGTTTTATCTAAGCAGTTATTTGTTCATTGAATTCAGTCAGGGATTGAATCTTGGTGGATGGTGTTTATATCACATACTATCATCTTTATCAATTGTGCTCAACCAATTGAACTTCAACCCTTTGATATACACATTGTGTTATACTTATGTTATTAGTTGTTGCACTATCCATATTCACTAAGTTGCAACACTATTAATTATCATCTTATGTATCCACTACCTCCATAGCATACTAGACGTCTCTACATATAGAAGATACAAAATTGGTGGGCATCACTTGGAAAATGTAGTACATCATTATAGGTGGATGTGATAAGGATAACCTATCCCAAAATTAAATAATTGGATATTTATTCAATCTTGAAATTTCATAAATCATGTTTGTGTATATTGTAGGCCGGTTGGAGTATCACAATCCTTAATGTACCTTGAGCTATGGGTATCTACATTTTATGTGGTTCCCTATAGACCACTCCAGACTCATAATGGTGTAGCTCACATTAGGAATAATGCAAGTGTCAAATAATAGGTCTATAGCTTACACAAAATTACTATTATATTGTGAACAATCTACTATTGGTTTAGTTAAGTTCCTTGACATGGGAAATAATAATACTAATTAAGCCGATAGTGTGGGAGCTTTGCTCCCGGAAATAAGTTTTTCCTCCCAGATAGTTGTCAGCCCTCTTCCGGATAGTTTTTCTTTTTCGGCAATGGAAAATAGTAACTTACCGTGTTTTTTCCTTAAAATTCTGAGTCTTTTTGAAACTAGTTGGAAACTTTCCTGATTTATGATATTGTATGTCTTTATTTGAGTTGGAAGCTTTCATTTTTGTGGGCATTTGCAATCAAATGGAGAGGAATAAACATGCTCTCTAATAATGAGTTGGAATTTTGAATTAAAGGGAGGAGGATAGTTCTGGTCATGTTCACTATTCTTTAATGACATTTATGTTGTGCTATTTTAGTTTTTCACTTTAACATTTATTTCTGAACTGCCATCGCTGATAGTTGATTTATATTGTTCCAATTTTTCTGGGAGCTCAAGAGGTAATCATATTTTTCAGACATTGATGCATGTTGCTTTGTCGTTTGCTTCTTTTATTTGGTGTCTAATTGTTGTAATTTTATTATAATTTGAATGCTAAGTGTATCCTTGATGCATAGATCTCTAGTGTTGGAAATCCCTCTTTCAAATTCAGAGAATGAAATCAAATATGTAATCTGTCAATCACTTTACTAAATGACTTATAATATTTCTTGATGCATTCAATTTATTGGGTTAAAATGTAGGTTTGATTAAATCAATAAATCTAATGATTATACAACTTCTTAAAGGGGTTTTTTCAAGTAATCAATTTGAAATCGATATCATATCTTTTGCTTTGAGGTACAACTGCACTTACAATTCAACAAGATTGTTAAAATATGTTAAAAATTCATTCTTTTATTTTATAGTTCATGATCAGTATGGAATTGGGAAAATACTAAAATCTAATTTTTCAGTATTTTCTATGTCTCAGTAAACTGTATTTTTGGAGGTCTTCGGGGAATTTCTGGGTATATCCCTTCTCCCAAGGTATAACCTTGGTTTCACCTTTTAGTTTTGGGTCTACAATTTTGGATTATCTTTCCAACGAAGTAAATGGTTCGCAAATCGGGCCTAGGACTAGAAAGTTATGCCTTCTCCAAGTAGGCCTAAATTTTAATATAGTTTTTTGAAATTTTTGGTAGTTTTAATAAGTTTATTTGTAATAAACATTATGATGACTCTTCATTTCATTTCGAAGATATTCCAATTACTCTTGGGATCCTTCATGTTTGTATGAGCTCCAGTTTTGAATATAATGGATTAGTTTTTGGCTTGCAATTCTGTTGTTCATCTTATTGTTTTTTATTGAATTCAACAATACTGCAGGTTTTACACCGGGTATTATAATCTGATTTCTTAATTCAGATCAGTTCAAATGCATATTATGGATCTATTTTTTGTAATGCATGTGTGACTTAGTTTTTAAGCTTTCAAAATTTAAAAATATTATAATAAAAATGAAATTTGTTTTAAAGTTAGAAAGAGCAATTATTAAAAATTAATTTAAGATGAAGTGTTTGAAAATTTTAAATAAATCAACAAATATTATTATGCTTGGAAGTTGATTTTAAAATTTATAATAGAAATTTATACTAGCAATAAAGAAAAAATCAAGAGACTTCTGATTTTTAAGGATTTATGAAGAAATATGTCTTTTTGTATGATAAGCTTTTAAATTTATAATAGAAATATATCCTTAATAAAAAACAAACCTTCTTAGAAAGGAAATATGATTAAAAAAGAAAACATGTCTCTTTTATATGATAAGATTTTAGATAAATAATGGTATGATAAGTTTTAACAATTTATAATAGAAATGTTTCTCTCAGATGACAAGTTTTAAAATAAATGATTGCATTAAGATTTTTAAATTATAATAGAAACATATATTTGCATTAAAAATAAATATTTTTAAGAAAGAAAATAAGATAAAGAAGGAAACTTCTAATTTTCAATGATTTACAATAGAAATATGAAAATTTATTATTATTCATTATGATATTTATTTAGGAATGTTGTAGTTGAAACACTAAAAAATAATATGTGAAGATTATTAACTTAAAATAATTTATTTTGAAAACATGTATTTTAAAGTAAAAGAATTATAATACTAAAAGGAATATTTATTTTACTTTTTATCTTACAATAAATCATAAATTAAATCATTAAAATACTATGACTTTAGGCTTCATTTATGGGGAATCACTAAAATATGATTTTGTATTTGTTAATATATTTTTCTTCATCAATATTTTAAACTAATTTTACTCCCTAGAAAATCAAATCACCTATCGGCTCAGTGTTGCATGCAAAAGCGTGCGACTGCTAGTACTAATAATAATAATGATAATCAAGATTGCATAAAAATTATATGCAAAATATTGTCCATATTATAGATAGATGACGCCCATATTATAGATACATGACTTACATTCCTAATTATTATCCAAGATTTTCACAATTAGCTATTCCATAATATATACATGAAGCTTTGAAATGATAAAATATTTAAGAATTATATTTTGTGATACAAAATTTACATATAAAAGCCAAAATATGTAGAAACTCAAAACTATTCTAAAGTAACTCTATGAACATTTTAAACTCTATCAAAGGGGTGACTAAGCCATCACGGTTTATTAAGACAATTATAGAGGACGCTCGGATAATCATTAATTCCTTTAAGCAGGTTATTATTTCTCATAACTTCAGGGAGGCTAATAGTACAATGGATGCATTGGCCAACATCGCTGTCAGGGCTAAGGACATCATGACTTGGCATGGAGGAAATGATTTGACCGTTGATTTGAAGGCCAAGTTGGCATTTGATTTGACTCACAACAAAAGAGCAGATTTGGGATATCTTAGAAAGCTATGATGAAAAGACACAAGTTAATTAAAGCAGTTATAAGGGATACAGAAAGTCTCGACTTTCCCGAGATGGCTGAGTGTAGACACACGTATATTAGCATGGTGTTCAATTTGAAGTCTTCCATTGTTTTCTATCTTTGTATTATCTCTGCTATTTCTATTGAGAGTCTGTTCTCTGAGGGTATTATGGGTGGAGGGCTTAACCGCAGGGAGCCAAAGAATTGCAAAAAATGGAAGAATAAGACTGAGGTCTGGGACAAGCTTAGGAAGGGAGGGCTCACCATGTACATGGAATTCCTTCATGGGTTCAAAGAAGAATTCACGACGGCTTTTGTTGAAAGATGGAAGGATGACACTGTGACTATTGGGGGAATGGCTATGAAAATCACCGAAGAAATTATTGTGGAGGTGCCTGGGTTGAACACAAAGGGCATGAAGTTCTATAGAGACAAGAAGACCTCCCAAAAAACCATTCAACATTTCCCTAAAGACAAGGTGGAGGCCGAGTGCTTGGTGAAGGACTCTTGTGGCTGTTATGATGTGGATACTTTCAAGGAGATTTGGGTGAAGGTTATGACTGTTGTAATAGAGTATATCACTCTGGATGGTAGGTATAAGCTTACTCACTCCTAGGACTAGAAAGTGAAAATTAAAATTTGAAAAGAAGGATGGCATGAAAATTTGAAGGTGAGAGCGTTGATGGTTATGCAAATACTGAAAGTTTTCCCCACACCTAGTCTGATGAGGAAAGCAAAGAGTCCTTGTCAGCTTCATTTAGTGATTCTGGTGAGGAAGAGGACAAGGAAGAGTATGCCCATAAAGCCAAGGTAAAATTTGACGACACTGAAGCCAAGGATAAAGATATGGATGTGGGTGTTCAAAGGTCCCCATTCTGGTCAATTATGCTAGCTCTAAGGAAAATGATGTTCCTATTTCCCCGAAGATTGAAGTGGTCATGGAGGTGCAGTCGAATAGGAAGGAAGCTTATGAGATTCTTGTTTTGGAGACTGATGAGAACGGTAATAACCCTTCAAGCTCTAGGAACATTCCCTTGTGAAAATGTTTGACATGCAAGAAAGGAATGTTCAACTCCTTAAAGAGGATATGGATGAAAAGATTGATCCCCCTTTCGGTGTTCTCCAAATGGCAAAGGCGATGTCGATGTATTCATTCTGCCTCATGAAATGGGTTTTCCAGGAAATTAAAAGCCTCAATCTTCATTTCCGCTCACTCTCTGCCAAAGTTGATCTTCTTCAGGGGAATTTGGATACTAGGTTGGCGGGGATGGAAGTGTGAAAGGACAAAGAGGATGAGAAAAACATGAAGGATATGCAGGACAGAATGGAAAATTTGGAGAACACTCTTAAGAAGCATATGTTGGATACTAACATTTTTATGGGTTCTGCGATGGAGTGCTTCAATAGCATCAACTCTAAGCTGGATACTGGGTCTCTGACTGTGAAGCTCGAAGATGACAAAGATGATGCGGGTGAGGCAGGTCCAAGCAAGCATACACAGTTTTTAAAAAAGAAGAAGATCCAAGACACGATCCTAGAGCTCTCAGATTTTAATGCGGCCATCAAGAAGGTGTCTAAGGCTAAGGAGGAGGCGGACTAAATTATTCTAGAGTTTTCCTAGGTCTCGCGGTTCCCTTATTTTTGTGATGGTTTACTTTTAGGTTTTATGTTGCTGGGTGTTGTTGGTTTCTAGTCTTTTGGTTTTTTGTGTTGGTTCTGGGTTTAGCGGGCTAGTTTCCAATCCTGTTTTAGTTCAGTGAGATTAATGTCTATTCTTTTTTTAAAGGATTGTAATGGGTTTCAGGTCCCCCTAAAACCTATTTTTACCAGCAATCAAAAACAAATCTAGAATAAAAATACTATTTTGGTTGATACAGAATTTCTAGATTGCACCCTAGATAGTCTTACACTAAAAATTCCAAGTAATTTGGAATTGAAGATATAGAATCAGTGGGCATCACTTGGAAAATGTAGTATCATAGTAGGTGGATGTGATAAGGATAAACTATCATAAAATTAAATAATTAGATATTACTGTATTCACTTCTAAGACAAAACATAGGAGTGCTTTTCTATATTTGAATTGTGTTACATTTAGGTCGTGTTGTCACATAGCATAAGATGATGACACTCATGTTATGATCTAAATTAATCCTCACTTAAGCTTTCAAATAGGGTTTAAATTTTTCATTTATTACAAGTTTTTTGTGCATTTCAATTATCTAATTTAATCCAATTATAATCCAATTTATTTAGCTTAATCTTCCTCTCAATGTTGTAAAACACAACCATAACTTTTTTCTTTGTAGATGTCATAGGTATTTTGGGTGCAAATTATATTTTGTGGTTGAAGGGTTTAGTATAAAATCCAACATGGTATGAGAGGACCGTATTTGTAGCTTTGAATATCAAAAAATTAAGACATCTACGCTCAAGTAAAAAACTGGCCCATCTTAGAGTGAAACATGCACTATCATTTGATATAAAATGGCCAAAACCCCTTAGAACACTTGTCAAATCACCATAATTAGATAATTTATAATATAAAAAAACTTGGCCAGCCAAGCACCTTGCATAGGAATCAATATGGTCGTATAGCCCTATAACCTCATACTAACACTAAGCCAACATTAATGTTCCTAGTATGATCCATAGGCTAGGGTTTTAAAAAAACTAGTTTCTTACTATTATATTTTAAACATTGGCATCACCCTCAAGCCACAAAAGGACCACCACCTAGTAATTTCTTTCTCCAAAAGATATTTTTGTCTAAAGGGTATATCTTTTCACTAGAATATCATATGTGTTCCTTTTAGGCATTGGAGAGAGAGTTTTATATGATTTACAACCATTTCTAGTTGTCTTTCTAAAATTAGACACATTTTCTTAGAAATTGAAGGTTGAAGCTATTTGTCATTCTATTATTTGGCATGCACAATGTTTTTCATAGATTTCTACTTTTCATTAATGAATATAATTAGAAATCTATCATACAGAACTATAACTCCACCTATCAATTATTAATATTTTGTATTAGTTATACCTTTCTTTAGATTGTGTGATATATTTAACCTTCATTTATCAACAAAATACAAGGACCTATTTGTAGTTGCAAACACTATATTTTGACATGTGATTATTTCTAATTTGGTAAATGATATCTTATAAGATGGATTAATTGTAGAAACCAAGATCTAAGAGATAAATTTAAGCACAATAACACAAACTACACCAAAGTCGACCATAGAATAAGCTACAAAAGCAAGATACATATAGGAAGAGTGATTGGGTTGAATCAGAAGTTGAACCCAAGACTCGATGAGTGGTGGTGAGTTTCCTCCCACCAAAATAGGATGAGGTATCTAAATGGAATTGAAAACTCTCCATTCATCTGGACTAAATGGTGACAACTTGTGTGAATAAGTGTCAAATGAATATGGATGAATAAGTAGGCTTAATAAGCGTAAGTGTAATTAATTAAATAAATACACTAACACCCCCCCTTAAGCATAACTTAGGAGGAAAAGATAAAAATGGGTCCTGGCTACTAGCCTGATGAAGTACCCATGTACAATAAAATCTCTCATAAAAGAAGAAAAATAGATTTAACCTAGTGGGAAAAAAATTTCCTCCAAAAAAGCCATAAGAAGAGGAGAAGCCTATAAGGCCCCTCTAGAGGATTATGATGTTTCTGATGTATATCGCTCACCAAGAAGATCTTGTGGCTCCTCTTGAAAATCAAAATGAATATGACTATCATCTACTTAATCATCTAAATTGTCAAGACTGGAATCAAGATCTGAAGAGTCCACATCACATTGAGAACCCATATGGTGTGTAGTACCAACATCTTTAATCACTTTAGAAATTAAGACCATGCATTTCAACTTCTCTTTGTCATTAGTAATTTCCTACTTTGAAGAAGATACTTAGACAAAATTAGTTACCTTAATATTATCCCATTTTAGTAGAAAAGTGAGGTGCTCAATTTGGTTTTTCATGCATTGATTTTCTTCACGACTAGTTTTGTTACGAAATGAACATTTACCTCTCTTAGTAGTTGATTTACTTTGTCTAGATGTGTTATCCTTTTTGAAGTTGTTAATTTTATCTTATTTCTTCCCTTGTCCTTTTTAGTGTTATTTTTATCTCCTTTAGCATTTTGTTTCTTTTCATTTCCTGAAATTAGAGCTTGTGCCTTAGTAGATTTTAAAGTACCCATTTGAATTAAATTTTCTTGTTCCCTTGTAAGATCAATAATAAAATTATCGAGTGAGTGCTTTGTCCATGAGGTACCAAGGGCTCTTTTAGTAGAATAGAAATTACAGACAAAAACAGAAAATTTAGAACCTAGTTTTGAAAGTACAGAAAGGATTAATTGATCCTCTTTTTTGTTAGTTCCAAAATCTTTTAATTGAAACTTCAAAGATTTAAATTTAGTGAAGAAGTCCTCTAAAGTTGAAAAACTTGAAGGACTAAGACCCAGGAGTTGATTTTCTATCTTGTGACTTCTAAGTTCATCAATTGTCCCAAATAGTGTTTTGAGAGATTCCCAAACTTTGTTGGGTGTTTTCAAGTTCTCAACATGAAATACTAATTTAGAAGATAAATTTAAACATAGAAACCCAAATGATTGGTCACACTTATTGAAAAAAAATTATTTTCCCTTAGTTGCATTAGGTTATTTTTCTCTTCTCATTGTAAACCTAAATAAGTCTTTATTATTTAGTACACAAATTACTTTCAACTTCCAATCATGATAATTGAAAGGAGTTTTGTTTAGTAAAACTAGGATCCATGCTTCCAAACTTAGATTATTTCTTTATAGAATGCAGAAATGAAGAGAAGTTCTAGAGGAAGTGTGAAAAATCACCCCCTCCCCCCCCCACTAGTTTTTGGCACTTTATAGAAGGATTGCTTTGTGACCAAACCCAAGAAAAAACTGAAAATAACACATTATAATAATAGTGTTTGAGTGTGCCCTTCGGATTTGTGACAAAAAAACATACACTTTTGCAAAAACTACACTCAATTTTGGGTTGGTATGGAAAATTTATTCAGCAAAAGAACATTTTCCATACAAAATTTTTCTCCAAAAAAAATATAATGGTAAAAAATATATATTACCTTCACCAAAAAAACTTGCCAAATTAAATAAAAGACCCAAAGTTAAACCCCATGGTGTTGGAAAGAACCAGGGGCTAAAAATCCATATGACCAGGGGCTGTAATTACAACACAAAATACACCAAAGTCAACCATAGAATAAGCTAAAGAAGCAAGATACATGTAGGAAGAGTGATTGGGTCAAATTAGAAGTCAAACCCAATGAGTGGTGGTGAGTTGTCTCCCACTAAACTAGGATGAGGTGTTGAAATGGAATCAACACCTCTCCAATCATCTCCTAAATGGTGACAACTTGTCTGAGCAAGTGTCAGATGAATATGGAAAACTAAGTAGGATTAATAAGCCTAAGTATAATTAATTTTAAATAATTACACTAACATTAATATTTCACCACATATTTTTGTAGTCGTCCTTGAACTAGGTGTACATTAATGTCCAAGCTAATTAGGGGGAACATGATTAATTGGTTACATTTTGGGTTTTGACTTTTGTGATATTTCACTTATTAATTATCCTCACACAATATGGACCAAAATGAGGGATTTATATGGAGATATTGATTCTTCTCCATCTTCTAATAACTTCACTAAGGATAATCTCAATCTCATTAATTTGCAGATAATATACCTTTTGATCATATTACATTACATGAACTTCCATATTTAGAAGGTCTTGAAAATGTGATTATATATTGAAACTTATGTTATCTCTCCTCCTACATTAGAGATCATTATGATGATATAAAGGTGAATGATTTATGACTACTCATTCATTTGATGCAAGGTTTTATACAAGCGATGTACAATTGGTAGTTGGGTAGTTGATATAATTGCACAAAAATATTTGCATAACAAAGATAATAATAGTAGTTATATTATGCTAACACGTTAGTCCTTTAGGTTTTATATTTATCCTCATCTTGAGGTTTAGGACTTGTGGCTTTCTTATATTTCTCTTGTTTCATATTCTTGGGATAATCACTTGACAAATATTACACCTTTTTTAGAATCGCACATTATTTATTTAGAAGATATGCTTGAGGACATTCAACTCCTCTTTGATGACAACCATTTAATGGTTTTTGTCCCTTCTACTTTTCTTTGGATCCTAGATTTCATTATTCTTCACATGGGTTTGAATTAATTCTAACTTTGTGCATTGCATCATCTTTTGATATTCGTATGAGGATATTTATGTAGACTTCAAAGATTAGATACATTATGATACCTCCTACCTCAGATTTTTACTTGGAGTGGAGGTTACTTCATTGTTCACCATGTTAGTTGTTTCTTCCTAAGGAGAAAAATATCATTTTACATAAATGAATCATCTTCAACATTCATATACATGCTTCATTTGTCATAGGAGCTACTACATTTTGGTGGGGTTCATATTCAGATTCTCTATCTCACTTGATGAGGTGGTCCTTACTTTTTCCAAAAGCAAAATTGTATCATATGATTGGTGTACAATTAATATATCTAGTATGTAATAAGTTATAAAGATACATCAATAAAACTTGGAAAAATATATGATTATTTATACCACTTTCAATTCTTCACAAATTTAATTTGCTAACTTTTTAACTTGTAAACCTTCATTAACATTTAGTAATTTTGATTTAAAATTAATAACCATTAATTAATAAATTAAAATTTATTTTTTAACTAATTTCTTTTATATATTTAACAAATCTTAATTTCTTTAAACATGTCAAAAAGCTTGATAACACCAAACAGATATTTATAACTTTGAGTTATTTTGGTTATCCAAATTAACTTAAGGTTATGTATGAAATAAAAAAGAGGTATAAATTGGTGAAAAACATAAATACACAACAACAGATTATGTCATTTTCTTGAGCATATTATTTCTGCGAATAAGTAGGTGAAACCATACATTGACTTCCTCCAACACTAGCTTGAGCGTGTGAAACAATGCCTTACAAACTGGTCGAGAATGGGATAGGATAGGAGATGCCTCATTTATGAAGAACACCTATTTCAAGACACTAATATTACAGACAAACTGAGGTGGCACTATAATTTATGTAAACATGGGATGGTAAAAGGAAGTAATACGTTGGATGGAGGAAAGTATTTGTTGCTAATTAGTCATAGTTAACCACAGATGTATAGACAGCATTGGGCTCCCAATTCTGGGGGATAACATTATATGCAGTAAGTGTGCTTCCTGAGGATAGAGACTTCAATCTGATTGAAAATGGAGCTTTTAAGGGACCCTCATCTAAAGCCCAGTTAGCACCCCATGACTGCTTCAGTCCTTCCCATACAGTTGAGTTATTCTGCACCCAATCAAGTAATATGAATATTATATAAGATTCTTGCATGTAATTTTCTCTAAAGATGGATAACTAGAATTTAGAAAGGAATAAAGTTACCTGTTGAAGATCAACATCTTGAAGATCACCATCTCCATCCTCATACTCGATAAGGACAGAGAACCAATGGTCAGTTGATCCTTCATTTATATGGAATGTAACCTTCTTACCAGGATATTCACATGGCACCCTGAGGAATAGGATTGAGAAAGGAAGCTAAGAAGTGCAGATTCAGATATTATATTTGATGCAATAAGCAAATCTATTAAAAGTACCTTTTGAACAAGATGGGCAGCACTCCTGCATTACGAAGATCAGAAGCTTGGGCAGGAGTAACTGCCATTCCTGAGAAAGCAGTGCCACTAAGATCAAAGTGGTATGATGAGCAACCTGGGCATTCATCTGTTACCACTATATTCACAGGTGTATCTGAGCATAGACTATTCTCCTCGCATTTTACCTGAAGTCATATTTCCAAACGAAATTTAATTAGAGGTATGGGAACAATAAAAAAATATACAAATCAAAGAGTTCTAGAGTGCAATTGATAAGGGCGATGATGTAGATCAATTGGTTGAGTACAATTAATTAGGGCTAATATACGTTTTTTGATATTGTCATCCACCAACATTCAAACATCTAAATGTATGATATAAGGAATGAGGTTGGGACCATGTCCCTAATGACTTAGGCAGATAGATAGATACATCTCATTTGTTGTCTCGCAATCAAAGAGGTATCAACATAGGTTCATGCTCCAATATTAGATAGGAAAATGAACTTATAAATAATGTAATTTTATGTCACTCTATTTAAATTATCAATCTCTATCTAAAACATTTCTTTAGAGACAATTCGATAAAAACCCCATAAAAAATATCAATTACAAAAGCCAAATGATTTTAAAATTAGTTTTGTAACAAACAAAATCTTCAACTGATGATGTAACCAAACATTATAGTTAATGCATTAATAATTTATCAATGTAAATAACTAGTAGACTAACCACAATAAACTAGTCATTCAAGTCTTTCCAGTGATATATGTGTTGGAAATAAGCCATACTCGAATCTAAGACGTACTGGTAGAGTACTATAATAGCGAATGGAATATTCAAAATACAATTCAATAAAAAAACCTTACAAACCAAATCAATTACAAAAATCTAATAATATAAAACTTAGTTTTATAAGAAGTGAAATCTTCAACTTGTGCTATAGTCAAACATTATGGTTAACATCGATGTAAAGAACTGATTGACTAACGGCAGCAAACTGATTTATTTAAGCACCTTCAATTGAAAATAAGCCATACCTAAATTTGAGTCCTAGCTCATCAATGAAATATTCAACAAAATATCTTTCAAGGAAACCATTGTAAACTAAGATTCATAGAGCCGTGCAAAAGCATCTCCTAAATAAAGCCAACATTATAGTAAACATCGATGTAAAGAAATGGTAAACTAATCACAACAAACTGGTTGTATAAACCTTTTAATGACGTGTATGGGAGATTAGTCACAAAATCAGATCAAAGATATACTAATTTTAAAAGTACCAGGAGCACACTCTTAGAACACTCTAGAAACAAATATAAGAACTTAGATTCTAGTCCCAACTGATCTATAAAAAAATGAACAATATGCCAGTGTTTCACAAGGAAACAACGAGTCTCCAAATTAAGATTTAGAGAGCCATAACAAACTATCTTCACAACAAGGCCTATAGGTAAAATAGGCATTATATTATTTTAATATACCTGATAGCATTCTCCACATCCTTCACCTCCTTTAAACAAATCAGGACTTACTGCAGTTACCCGGGATGCAAAAGGCATTGCCTTCACAAGGCTACCATACCCACACGCTCCACCTATTATCACAATCACTAAGTCTTGTCATCCAAAAGTTTATCTATCTCTTCAACTGACTTTAGTGGTGAACAAGAACAATAAATTGAAAAACATGTATATATAAGAAAACATATCAAAAAGTGGTTGTTAGTGAATATTTACCCTCACTTCCATCTCCATCAGGACTCCCATACCATGTAGCAGTAGCTTGTTGCCAATCTGCAGCTTCTGCCAAGGCAACGTCAATGCATGCAATTATCAAGCCCATTATCACCACCCTCCCCATGCAAGCCGCCATAGCCAAAATAATGCTAGACTAGACTAGATGCTACTGGATAATAAGAAGAGCAGTGAGAATGCAAGGAAAGTGTTGTACTTGCTCTACTTTTATAGCAGCTCAGAAGAACTGTTAGCCTAGTTTTACAAGTCCTAATCAACTGTAAACTGTTTTGTTTCTTTTGTAGATTTTCTCTATATATATAAGTGAAAGTTGTCTGGGATAGAAGGATAC
>MU227674.1:504172-528716 GCA_018584345.1 Thuja plicata
CAAAGGAGCATTGAAAGAAGAGGTGTGAAACTGACTCCTCACCATCACAACAAAGCACACAGATAGAGGGGCCATGGAAGCCACACTTACAAAGATTATCCCAAGTGAGGCAGCGATTGTGAACCACCAGCTAGAGGAAAAATTGACACTTGGGCCAAGAGAGAGAGTTCCATACTTGCTTCCACCAATGCACCTCAACATCGCCGAACAACAGCCTAGAAATCTTGAAGTACCCTGAAGAGACAGAATACTTTCCTGAAGAAGCACCTCCCCAAGCCAAAACATTAGGTTCCTGCAAAGAGCTGCAATCCCTAGAGGCAAGTATCTGAGAAAGCTCCCTCTGATCCCGCACTGAGCCCCCTGGCGGCCAATCAGAAGAATTCTTCCATCTATAACCAACAGCGAGGCCCAGATTGCAGGCCTATTTGTAATGAGCCACCTTATCCTAGCCAGCATGAAGGAAAGAATCACAAAGAGCCTACAGGTGCGGATGAGAGATCAAAAGAGGAGGATTTTCATTCCAAGAGTCACTCCAGAACAGAGCCTCAAAGCCTCTATTACAAATCCAGAAAAGGCGACGATTCACTAAGTGGGCACCTTTCTTGAGGGTAGTCCACACCATAGAGCCATAACCCTCCAAAGGAAACCTCGGGATATTAGAAGGATCAACTCCATGGAGATACTTGTGCGACAAGATGCGAGCCCAGAGTTGAGACTGGCTAGAGCACCAATGCCAATAAAGTTTGGCAGCAAGAGCTTGGCCACTCAAGATAGCAGAACAAAGACCCAGACCTCCCTCCTTCTTGGGCCTACAGACAGTATCCCAATTAATAAGGCTTCATTTAGAATATTGTAGGTTCCCGCTCCAAAGAAACTGCCGAGAAAGGGCATCAAATGCTTTAAGAAAGTCAGCAGGGGCTGCCTGAACCATGCTTCTATAAGTAGGAAGAGAGTGAATCACAGATTGGAGGAGAGTCACCCTTCCAGTCGTAGAGAGCCATCTATGATTCCAATGATTAATCTTATGTCGTAGCTTATCAAGAAGGTTCTGCCAAAAGAGCCTGGGTTGTCTTCCCACCACAATAGGGATGCCCAGGTAAGTCAGAGGGATAGACTGAATCTGAAATCGGAGGATATCAGCAATCCTCTACTGAATAGGCCTAGGAGTATTGAAGAAATAAATGGAGGACTTATGGTCATTGATTTGCTGGCCGGATGTAGCCAAATAAGTATCCAAGGTGATCCTAAAATCTTCAGCTTCCCGAATTCAAGCTCTACCTGCAAGAGCAGTATCATCCACAAACTGGAGATGAGAAAGATTGGGAAAACCATTTCCCCATCGCCACCCTTGTATCACATTTTGGGAAACTTGATATTTAATAAATCTGCCAAGGCCCTCTGCCATAATAATAAAATGAAATGATAAAATATTTAAGAATTATATTTTGTTACAAAATTTACATACAAAAGTCAAAATCTATAGAAACTCAAAATTATTCTAAAGTAAACAAATCTAGAATAAAAATACTATTTTGGTGGATACAAAATTTCTAGAATACACCCTAAAGAGTCTTACACTAAAAATTCCAAATAATTTAGATTTGAAGATATAGAATCGGTGAGCATCTCTTGGAAAATGTAATATATCATAGTAGGTGGGTATGATAAGGTTAAACTATCATAAAATTAAATAATTAGATATTTTTTCAACCTTGAAACTTGGTGCATCATGTTTCCTTATCTTGTAGGCTTGCTGGAGTATTGGTGCAGGAGCACACCTAGGCTAACCTCCAAGTTGTTTTCATTTTGGCTTGTACTTGACATTGGCAAAGTCAAGATAGGTTAGTTTTTGTTTAGACCTTAGTAGGTCATTGCAATGTGGGCTAAGTGAGTTATTCATTAGGACTAAGGTCACAACAATAGCCATTGTTAGTAGTTTTTCAATTTATTAGGCTTAGTTGCTAAATGTGGGATTGGAGTCATGAATGTGTCCTAAACTCTTAAATATGGACATAGCGATGCTTTGAGGCCTTAAATGATCTTGGATCCTCTAAATGGAGAGGTTATAGGTCCTAAAATGTATGGAGAAGGCATAATGGCAAAGATGCCAAAAGTTGCTAAATTGTTGTCATGACAACATTTGCAATTATTGCAAAAGTTGCATGCAACACAGTTACATTGGATTCTCCTTGAAACTAGGAGTGGGGAATCGACCAACAAGGCCTAGAATGTAGGAAGAAGGCATCTAATAGATGAAAAGACTTGAATCATAGAGTTAGTCAATCATTGTAACAAGGGAAAAGTTGGAATAGAGCTCTGCAATTTTGGTTTTCTGAGAATCCCGAGCATTTCATTGAAACAGTGCCATTGTATGGATTGAAAGCTTTGAGCTGATGATTGTTTGGTGTTCTTAAGATAGTTTGTAACATTTTTCATTGAGTGAGTTAGTTTTTTTGAGGTATTTTAAGGTCTAGTTAAAATTGTTTTGTGTTTTGGAGACTCACTGGTCCTGTCCTGACCAGTCAGACAAGTCATGACTCCCTCATGAAATCTAACCATGGGAAACACCTAAGGGTAGATGGATATGTTAGGGGAATTATTGGTTTACATATTTGTAGAGTTAGGAGTCAGGGAAATTGGATTTGATATTTTTAGATCCAAGCCCTAGGCGAGCATGCACTATCTAGTTAGTGGTTTGGAGGTGAAACAGTGAGTATTCACGTGCAGGGTAGTGAAGTAATGTACGGTCTAAGTACATTTTAAGTTAGGGTTTAGTGTTACCTTAAAATACTAAGTTGGTTGAGTTCATACCAATCATGGAGACCAAGTTTTAAACAAGTTTTGCATAGTGTTGCAGACTGTCCTAGAAATTAGGCCTATTAGCCCTATTGACCCTAGGTTGTAGGAATCCTATGTAGGGAGGAATTCTGAAACTAAAACCTATAAAATCCTTTATAAAATGGTAAAGGGTATCTGGATATGGTCTTATATTTTCAAGTTCTTTGGAAAAGTTTTGAAATAACTGAGAAAAATACACTGACAAGGGCTACAAGGAAGTAAGCTCAATTAGGCCTCCTAGAGACAAGAAATTGGACTCGATTGTAAATGGGTATGAGATCCCTCAAGAAGGATTCAATTGTGATAAAATGTAATTTCTACATGGTGTTGGACACCCCTACAAGTGATTCATGAGTGTTAGAGTGGAAAATTAGCACTTAGACACTTCTAAGTGTAAGTAGGAGAAGTGAAGAAGTGAAGCAACTACAAGGGTGTTAGTCTTTCAAAGGTGAAGCAAAAAGTGGAGAATCTTAGAGAAGAGTAGGATTAGGACTTAGTTAATGATCTAAGCCTAATAAGGACCTAGAGGAGATTAGGATCCTTGAAGAAGATAAAGAAGATCTTCTTAGGATATTGTGCAAGAAAGTCGTTTGGAACACTTACATCATATTGGTATCAGAGCTTGATTAAAGATTAGGCTTGTGGTGGATGTTTCAGCCTACTAAATCAGTGGGAGACAATACACCTAGAAGCTCAGAGAAAGGTAAAACCATGGTGACTAACGCTGAGTTATCAAAAAAGGTAGAAGATCAAGAAGAAGACAATAAATTGTTAAGAGAAAGGTTGTCTCAAATGGAGTAACTCTTGGGAGAAGTCCAAGACAAAGTTGAGAAGATGAAAGATAAGATAGATCAGAAAAAAGAAGAAGAAGAAAGGGAGAAAGGAGTGGATCTAGAAGAGGAAGCTCCAACCCTTGACCCTGTCAGTGACCAAGAACCCTTCTTAAAGGTATTGAAGGCTTTAAGTGGTAAAGCTTTGGAGGGTGTACCACTATTTAGTGGAAAAATGGATCCAGATTCAGTTGTAGATTGGATAGATAGTGTAGAGAACCATTTTGAATGTGATGGTATCATAAAGGCCCAAAAATTAAATGTGGCCAAGTCAAGATTGAGAGGTTCATCTCTCACATGGTGGAAGTTTGTTCAAACTGAAAGAGAGAAAGAAGGAAAGATTCATATAGCCACATGGAAGGGCATGGTGACTAAGATGAAGCAGACCTATTTTCCTGATGATTATGAAGTGAAGCTACATAGGAGGAGACATAATCTCAGACAAAAAGACTTGGATTTCCAAGACTACATCGAAGAGTTCCAAAAATGTGCTTAAGGTCACAAGTGGTTGAAGATGAAAGCATCAAGCTAGCTAGGTATTTGAATGGACTCAAATGGTTTATTCAAGAAGACATGAGTCTTGTGAACTTCAAAACCATCTGCCAATGCTATCAAATGGCCTTGAGGATAGAGGAGATAGGCAAAAGAAAGCAAGAACAAAGTTCTAAGGGAAGAGGTAGAGGAAGAGATAGTAGAGGACAAAGAGGTGGCTATGGTGGAAGGAGTTTAGAATCAAGGACACAAGGAGAAGTCAAATACAATGAGAAATAAGAAGCAAGTTCTAGTAGAGGTGGAAGAGGAAGGACTCAAGTTTCAAAGGTAGGAGTGGTGGACAAGGAAGAGGCAATTACTTTGCCAATATGAAATGTTACCATTGCAACCAAATGGGACACCCTACCTATAGGTGTCCAGAGAAGGGTAGTACTTCTCAAGGAGGTAACAATAGGAGTAATCTAGTCCAAGAAGAGACAAATGTAGCTGATAAACATCTTGAAGTGCCATTAAATTTAGAGGAAGCGGAGAACCACATGATGAGGAGAACATTGATCAAGGAGCCAATTAAGGAGGAACCGAGCCAAAGGAGGTCTTTGTTTAGGATCAAGTGTAAGGTGATGGGAAAAGTATGTAGAGTCATTGTAGACTTAGGGTCTACTGATAACATTGTGTCAGAGGAGGTAGTCAGAAAGATAGGCATGACAAGGATACCTCATACCCATCCTTACAAGGTCATATGGCTCAATAAGGGACAGCATGTTTTAGTGAATGAGAAAGCATGGGTGGAGTTCTCTATAGGGAGATATAAGGACAAGGTGCTATGTGATGTACTACCCATGGATGCATGTCACTTGATCCTAGGCAGGCCATGGCAATTTGACCACCAAGCTATCCATGATGGAGTGAAGAACTCCTATACTTTCAAGAAGGAGATAACATGACTTTCAAAATACAGTCATTGTTAGAAGATATAGAGGTGAAGACAAAAAGTCCTAATGTACTAATGGTGAGTGAGAAAGAGTTCTTGGAAGCCATAGAGGAAGGAGAAGGAGTTGTCTTTGCACTAATGTTGAAGCCCAAGAAAGTGGAAGACAAAACGGTGAAGAGGACAGAGCTGCCACAAGAGATACAAGAAATGTTGCAGAAGTATGAAGGTATTGTAAGTGATGGAAAGCCATCAACCTTACCCCCTATAAGACCCATAAGCCATAATATTGACCTTATTCCTAGAGCTAGCCTACCCAATAAGGAAGCCTACAAGATGACCCCTCAACAGAATGAGGAAATAGCTAGGCAAATTCAAGAGTTACTAGAACAAGGTCTTATAAGGAAGAGTATTAGTCCTTGTGTTGTACCCATAGTCCTAGCCCCTAAGAAAGGAGGTACTTGGAGATTATGTACTGACTCTAGAGCCATAAATAGGATCTCTATCAGATATAGGTTCCCTATCCCTAGGATAGAAGACTTGATGGATTGTCTAGGAGGTGCAAGGTACTTCACAAAAATAGATTTAAAAAGTGGATATCATCAGATAAGGGTGAATGATGGAGATGAATGGAAGATGGCCTTCAAGACTACTGAAGGGCTATATGAATGGCTAGTCATCTCATTTGGCCTATCAAATGCTCTATCAACTTTTATGAGGTTGATGAATGAAGTACTCAAGGACCACATTGGAAAGTTTTTAGTGGTATACTTGGATGATATACTCATCTTTAGTAAGACAAGAGAGGAACACCTCAAGGATGTGGAATTAGTACTCAAGAAGCTACATGAAGAGAAGTTAATGATTAACTTGGAGAAGTGTGAGTTCATCAAAACAAAGTTAGTGTACCTAGGATTTGTTGTATCTCAAGGTAATCTGAAAATGGACAAGAGAAAAGTGGAAGCCATTATGAATTGGCCTACTCCAAGGACAACAACCGAGGTAAGAAGTTTTCATGGCCTTGCTCAGTATTATAGGAAGTTCATAAGGCAATTTAGTGCTATTTGTGCTCCTATGTTGGACACAATCAAAGGAGGAATGAAGACCAAGTTCATATGGAATGAACAAGCCACTAAGAGCTTTGAGTTATTGAAAGAAAAGATTGCTACCCAACCTATCCTAGTCTTGCCAAGCTTTGAGAATCTTTTCACCATTGAGTGTGATGCAAGTAACATAGCTATTGGGGCTATCCTAAGCCAATAGGGTAGACCAGTAGCATTTCATTTAGATAAGTTGAGTGAAGCAAAGAAGAATTATTCTTCTTATGATCTTGAGTTGTATGCATTAGTCCAAGCTTTGAGAAAGTTGAGGCACTATTTGTTTCCCAAGGAGTTCATTGTCTATTCAGACAATCAAGCCTTAATTTTTCTAAATTCTTAAGAGAAGTTGAGCCACAAACACATGAAATGGGTAGAATATCTGCAAGATTACACCTTTAACATCAAACACAAGAAAGGTGTCCTCAATAAAGTTGCAGATGCATTATCTATAAGAGCTCTCACTATCAAAGAGATTCATCTGAAGAGCATGGGAATAGATCACTTCAAGGATCTATATGCTGAAGATGAGGATTTTGCAGACATTTACAAGGTATGTGCTGAATACAAGAACCATTTTTATAGTGAGTATGTTGAATACACTTTGCAAAGTAACCTTTTGTTTAAGGGAAATCAGCTATGTGTCCCTAGAGGCTCTATTAGGGAGAATATGATACAGGAAAAGCACAATGGTGCATTGAGTGGTCACTTTGGGATCACTAAGACACAAGAACTAGTTCAAAGGTTCTACTATTGGCCAAGAATGAACCTTGATGTTAAGAGGTATGTAGATAATTGCATTGTATGTCAGAGAGCCAAGGGAAATTCTTCAAATGCTGGTCTTTATCAACCACTACCTATTCCCACTAGGCCTTGGGATTGCTTGAGCATGGATTTTGTAGTTGGGTTACCCAAAAAAAGACAAGGCATGGGTAGTGTTTATGTAGTTGTGGATAGGTTTAGTAAAATGGCTCACTTTGTGCCATGCCAGACCACTAATGATGCCATCCAAATAGCCTCTCTCTTCTTCAAAGAGATAGTAAGAATCCATGGGCTACCTAAGAGCATTGTGTCTGATAGAGGCACTATATTTATGAGTCATTTTTGGAAGACTCTTTGGCAAAGATTAGGCACTAATTTATCCTTTGGGTCTTCCTACCATCCCCAAACTGATGGTCAGACCAAAGTGGTGAATAGAAGCCTTGGAAATATAGTAAGGTTCTTAACAAAGGAGTATGGATAGCAATGGGATCAATTGATTGGAAAGGCTGAGTATGCCTACAATGACACCATCAATAGATCAATAGGGAAGAGCCCCTTTGAGATAGTGTATGCATTACACCCTAGAGGTGTATATGAGTTGAGAGACTTGAAGGATGGAATGAATGCAAGTGGATATGAAAATTACTTTTCTTGTGCAATGCAAGAAATACATGATACAATCTGGAAAACTCTAACAGAGAACACCTTGAAACATAAAGCAAAGATTGATGAAAGTAGAAGAACAATTCAGTTTAATGTGGGTGACATGGTCATGGTGCATCTTAACAAATCTGAACTTCATAAGGGAGTCCCTCACAAGTTTTAGATGAGAAGGATAGGCCCCTTTCCTATCTTGGCTAAGTATGGTGAAAATGCATTCAAAGTTGAGCTCCCGAAAGACAGTGGACTGTCACCTATTTTCAACAATGCAGACTTAGTCCATTACAAAGGACCACAGAAAAACATGGATCAGAGTCTACAAGAAGTGATCAGAGATGTGGAAGATCTACAATTACCCTCTGCTACAATCACAGGAGCTTACAACATACTGGATACAAGAGTATACAAGAAGACTAGAACAAAAGAGTATAAGGAATACTTGATCAAAAGGCATGGTCAAACCAATGCTAATGCAGTATGGGTCAAATAATCTGAGTTCAACAAGATGGGGATTGACCCAAGCATCCTCAATCCAAGGGTGGATTGAACTTTGTGTTTTGGGGAGGATGGTGCAGGAGAACACCTAGGCTAACCTCCAAGTTGTTTTCATTTTGGCTTGTACTTGACATTGGCCAAGTCAAGATAGGTTAGTTTGTGTTTATACCTTAGTAGGTCATTGCAATGTGGGCTAAGTGAGTTAGTCATTAGGACTAAGTTTACAGCAATAGCCATTGTTAGTAGTTTTTCAATTTATTAGGCTTAGTTGCTAAATGTGGGATTGGAGTCATGAATGTGTCCTAAACTATTAAATATGGACATAGAGATGCTTTGGGGCCTTAAAATATCTTGGATCCTCGAAATGGAGAGGTTAGAGGTCCTAAAATGTAGGGAGAAGGCATAATAGAAAAGATGCCAAAAGTTGCTAAATTATTGTCATGACAACATTTGCAATTATTGCAAAAGTGGCATGCAACACGGTTACAATGGATTCTCCGTGAAACTAGGAGTGGGGAATCGACCAACAAGGCCTAGAATGTAGGAAGAAGGAATCTAATGGGTGAAAATACTTGAATCATATAGTTAGTCAATCATTGTTACAAGGGAAAAGTTGGAATAGAGCTCTGCAATTCTGGTTTTCTGAGAATCTCGAGCATTTCATTGAAACAGTGTCATTTTATGGATTGAAAGCTTCGAGCTGATGATTGTTTGGTGTTCTTAAGATAGTTTGTAACATTGTTCATTGAGTGAGTTAGTTGTTCTGAGGTATTTTAATGTCTAGTTCAAATTGTTTTGTGTTTAGGAGACTCACTAGTCTTGTCCTGACCAGTCAGACAAGTCATGGCTCCCCCATGAAATCTAACCATGGGAAACACCTAAGGGTAGATGGATATGTTAGGGGAATTAGTGGTGTACATATTTGTAGAGTTAGGAGTTAGGGAAAGTTGATTTTCTATTTTTAGATCCAAGCCCTAGGCGAGCATGCACTGTCTGGTTAGTGGTTTGGAGGTGAAACAGTGAGTATTCACATGTAGGGTAGTGAAGTATTGTACGGTCTAAGTACATTTCTAGTTAGGGTTTAGTGTTACCTTAACATACTGAGTTTGTCAAGTTCATACCATTCATGGAGACCAATTTTTAAACAAGTTTTGCATAGTGTTGCAGACTGTCCTAGAAATTAGGCCTATTAGCCCTATTGACCCTAGGTTGTAGGAATCCTATGTATGGAGGACTTCTAAAACTAAAACATACAAAATCCTTTATAAAATGGTAAAGGGTATCTGGATATGGTCTTAGATTTCCAATTTCTTTGGAAAATGTTTGAAAAAACTAAGAAAAACACACTGAGAAGGGCTACAAGGAAGTAAGCTCAATTAGGCCTCCTAGAGACAAGAACTTGGAATTGATTTAAAATGGGTATGAGATCCCTCAAGAAGGATTCAATTGTGATAAAATGCAATGTCTACATGGTGATGGACACCCCTGCAAGTGATTCATGAGTGTTAGAGTGGAAAATTAGCAATTAGACACTTATAAGTGTAAGTAGGAGAAGTGAAGCAACTACAAGGGTGTTAGTCTTTCAAAGGTGAAGCACAAAGTGGAGAATCTTAGAGAAGAGTAGGATTAGTAATTAGTTAATGATCTAAGCCTAATAAGTAGCTAGAGGAGATTAGGATCCTTGAAGAAGATAAAGAAGATCTTCTTAGGAGATTGTGCAAGCAAGCCATTTGGAACACTTACATCAAGTATCACCACCTTTACTGTGCCTTGAGCTAAGAGTGTCTAAATTTTATATGGTTCCCTAAATGATCACTCTTGTGACTCATAATATTGTAACTCACTGTTGGAATGTGTAATTTCTCCCTCCAAAAGATTGTAAAAAATAAAATTGAAGATTCTACATGATAGAAATATTCTAGAACAAAGATAAGGTAACGAGAAAAACACTAAATATTTTTTAAGGTTGACATAAGATCTATAAAGGCCTATGTAATTTCTAGAATCATCTTAAGACATTTATAAATTGAGGCATAATGTAAGGTTTTAATCATCAAATGGTGGTTAGTTGATTGAGTAAGATGGGAAAGTTGTAGCATTCTGCAAACATTTGTAATGATTCTAGTTGGTTGATTAATGAATGAATAAGATGTTGTAGCACTGAAAGAAATTTTGATGAATCTTTGTGTTTATATTTTCTAATATGTGCTGATATTGTTTATTTTTGTATATTATGATTGTAATTTTTTTTGTCTCCATCCATCCTAATGCTCACATTAGGAATAATGCAAGTTTCAAAAAATTGGTACATAACTTAAACAAGTTGTATGTATATATGTACATGTACATGTATATGTATATATATGTGTGTGCACATATATATTATAATCAATATTTCATGAAATTTATATCAAACATGTTGAATTCTCTATCTATACTTGACTTATGTTCTGAGGTGTACTCTAAAATTTTTACAATTAGTTATCGCATAACTTATAAAGGTTGAATATACCTTATATTATATACATAATACTTTGAAATTATAAAATATTTAAGATTTATATTTTGGCTACAAAATTCACACATAAAACTCAAAATATTTAAAAACTAGAATTTACCTCTAAAGTAAACATACCTAAAATAAAATTATCCTTTTTGTTGATACAAAATTTCAAGATTGCAAAGATGTTGGATGTTCTAGATACTTTACTTACATTTCCAATTGTACTCCAAAATTTTCCCAATTAGTTATTGTATAGCTTATAAAGGTTGAATATACCTACTATTATATACATGAAACTTTGAAATGATAAAATATTTAATAGGGATATTTTCACTAGAAAATTTACACATCAAACCCAAAATATCTAGAAACTAGAAATTACCTCTAAAGTAAACATAGCTAAAATAAAAATATCTTTTGGTTGATACAAAATTTTTATATTGCAGTCTAGATAGTCTTACATTAAACACTCCAAGTAATTTAGAATTAAGCATCTCACTTTCATTCAACAATTTGAATTGAAGAAAAAACTAAGGTGATTAATCTTAGACCTAAATAACTATATAGAATCTTCAACTAGCTTATCTTTCATTTCACCAAATATTCTTCATAGATTATATTTTTATATACTTTCCTATTCTACTATAGAGTACCTAGATTCATGTTTATGAGTTTTGTACTTTTTCCCTCAATATTTTTGGAGTGAAGTAGACACTGAGAGGGGGGTGAATCAATGTCTATGAAAATTTGGAACAAACTTCTGAAAACTTCAACGTAAATCAAGACAATTATAAAACTAAAGCATTAGATATACACATCTTCACAATTTGTGTTGAACTAAGATAGGTGTCATGATGATCAAAACTTGATAGAATAATATTGAAGAAGTCTCAGCATAGTATTGTAAGACTAGCTATTATAAATATTAATTTTAAGAGCAACATTAAATAAAATAATGTAGATAAAAAAGTACAAATCATACTCAAAATATTGACACAAGGTTTGTCTTAAGTGGAAAGCCTCCAGGGAAATAAAACCACTCAAAGTTAACCTCAATGGATTTATCTTTCAAATCAATTTGTACATCTCAGTGATGTTGTCTCACTAACAATTTTAATGCCTCACTAGCTTTATAAACCTCACTAGTTATAGATATGTCAAACTAGCTAATGATCAAAGTTGTCTCAAGGATGTGATCATTTACAATTTATCTTTATACATGAATGAATTGATTACAGAGGGTTGCTCTATTTCACTGAAGCACATCAAATATTGAATGCAATTGAAAGTACTTAACATAATGAATGAGTGATCACATATGTATACTTTGTGTATCAATAATCCATTATGCTAAGAATCATTTAAACCATTTTTGTATCTTCTGTCTATAGAAAAAATATAATACCAATCTGATTGAATAATCCACACAATTCACCACTTTGTTTTCCCTTTTCAAAATAGTCTACTTCTATTGTATATATGAGTATCTATGGTAGGTTGATTACATAAAACTGAATACAAACTAATTTTCCAGCACATAATCAAATATCCAATCAATTGAATGACAATTCCAAACTAAAATGGTAATTTGAAATCTACATAAAATATTCTACAAAAAAATCTCAATTAAATACCACTTTATAAAAAGAATTTCTTTTCAACTACTACATAATTAATAATCCTTTAAGATTTTTTTAGATATTTCAAAATAATACTCAAATAAAAATCCTTCCATATTAATATATGCAAAAATATGTATCTTTCAAAACATGACAAGGCTTGAATGCACATGAATCTATGTTCTTTTTATAATGAGTGCATCATTCTTCCAATGAAGAATATCAAAATGAAAACTCATATCCATGAATAAGATATGCATCATGATATAATCATTTAAACAAACAGATGATGATTACAAAATTTTAAACAAGGCACCAATACACTTGTAGTTTTCGTGCTCCTAAAATCCTAAAAAATCCAAGCTACACACTGTTTCAGAATTCAAAACAAACGTCCTTCTAAAACTATCTTCCCACTCCATGGTGGTCAGAGTGGAATTGTAACTTCTCAATTTGTGAGGCCTTCGAAATGAGATGCCCTAGCTTGTAAGAGCTAGGGTTTCATAACAAAATCATTACATATTTTTATAAAATAATTTCAAATAAAAGTACCAAAATGGTGCTTGACACATACCTCTAATTAATGCTCAGAATTGTCGCTTTGATGTGGTTTTTTCTCATCATTTAAAAAAAAATCATTTTTTTTCAAATATGGAGGAGGGGCTAAGTGCCAACGAAAAGGTTCTACCAAAACATCTTACTTATGTCATGGTCACAATTGTGATCAATGATTAAATAATTGAAACAACCTTAACACCGAGATCCTGAAAAAGACTTTGAAGCTTCCAATTATGAAACACACTGAACTATATGTTGGCCTATCGGATGCAGTGATGGTAAGTGACTCTTGGAGATGTAATGATGAGATTTGATTACAAGGTGATCAAATATTATGTTGTCATTGATGTCAGTTATTGACTTTGTGTTCTTAGTATGTTGCCAATCATAATTGTGATGAATTAAAGATTGTGGTGAGTTTCAGTAGTTTCTATCTTTAGGGAAGATTTAGGTATGTCTCTGGATGTCTAATGCATGACTTCTATTGCTAAACTAATCGTATGAGAAAGTTGTGATCAGTTGAAGTATAACAGTGCAATTGCTAGAATAGGTCATGGCAGGTGATAGATGATTTGAATGTCTTGTCAAATTTGTGTTGTATCTTGTGACACGGTCATGGGATATGGTGGAAAATAGTATTCAAATGATATAGTTGTAACCGCAACTAATTTGAGTGACCGGTGAGAAGAGACAAAGTTGTTAACAAGTTACAATATTTGTGTTCTTAAGTGATAAGTGATAAATCTTTGATCGGTGATCAGTGTTAAGGTTGTGGTGGAATCGATTGAGTTAGTCATTATTTGGTGACGTGTCTTCGTGATTGAAGGTGATGATATGGTATCACATTTCTTGATACTAGCATGTGGAGAATATTATTGAGGAAGCTTGTGTTTGGTCAAAATGTGTTTGACTCCTTGACACAACATTCTATATATGTATATTTTTGTATTGGTTGACGTGGTCTTGGAAAAATGTTTTATGCATTTAATTTTGTTATGTGGTGTGTTGGATTTGAGTGGGATTTTATGAAATTCTAATTTAAGGTTTGATCAAGGCGGTGGACTTAAAAAGTTTAGTTTATAATGGATGAAGTTAAAGGTTAAGTGTGTTGATCATGTGTTGAAGAAGTGTGGTGTAAAGTGTGAGTTGAGATCAAGCCAGGGAAGGGTTAAGTGTTTTGAGAATATATTGTGTGCTTTAGTGGATCTAATCAAGTATAGGTAGTTCTATTCTATAGATCATTCTCTCTATTATTCCCTAAGAGTTACAGAAGGTTAAATCCCTTAACAGGGTAGATCCTAACAGATCTTTTGTTGTAAATCATCTAACAAGATGAGTCTTTGTCAAGTGTTTAATGTCCTCTAACAAGGCTACTCTTAACAAGTTGAAGGTCCTAATAGGCCTAAGGTAAATCCTTTAACCGGGTAGCACCTAACAATGTTGTTGTAAACTCTTAATAAGGTTAAGCTCCTCGTAGGGTGTACTTCAAAAGAGTACATCATTTAGTGGGTACTAATCCCCATCGTAGTTTTTTCCTTATTTGGGTTTCCATGAGATAAATATGTGTCAAGTTTGTGGATGGATTTGGATGCTTATATGATTTTCATTTTCTATTATTAAGGTTAATCTTGTGAATGTCGATTTAAGTTTTAAGTTTGAGAAGTTTGGATTATTTGGTAGATGACTAACTCTCCCCNCCCCCCCCCCCCCCCCCCTCCCCCTCTTAGTAATCTAACCTTAAGACTAACAATTGGTATCAGATATTTGGTCATTTATTGTGGTAAAACTTAAGAGCTTGAGGTAAAGATATGAAGATGATGAGAAAGGAAGGTCTTAAATTCACAAGAGAGAACTATTCTGTATGGTGCAGTTGGATGAAGCTATATCTTAAAAGTATAGGTGATCAGTATTAGGATTGTGTGATTAATAAATATGATGTCCCTTCAGGAATCCTGACTTTAGATCAATTGAAGGAAAGGTTAGAATATAATGCTACTATGGAAACTATTGCTACTACTCTTTGAGATGAAGAGTATGTTGATATTAAAGAATTGGATACTGCTAATGAGAGGTGGGAAATTTTGAAAACTGTCTATGGTGGAGATCCACATGTGTAAAACAAAAATGTTGATAGTTTGAGAGGAAAGCATGATGATATGAGGATGCAATAAAAGGAGAACATTGAATAATATAGTTAGAGAATCAAAGAAGTTGTTTCTGCTATTCAAGGTGCTAGTGGCAATCTTCTTGAGGAGGATGTGGTAAGAAAAATGTTGAGAACTTTATTGCCTCAATACTCTATTAGAGTTTTAGCTATACAAGAGTTGAGATCTCTAGGAACTTTTATTATTTTTTATTAAGGTAAAAGCAAGTTTTGAAAGGATCCCGAAACCTTTTACAAAAAGCTACAAGAGATAGGCATCAAAGGCACATACAAACATAGAAAGCCTGCAACAAACAAAAGGTAGGACCCAACAAGATACGAAAAGACCTAAAACAGAAAAAAAACAAAAACTTCCAAAGATAAGCACAGTTTCCAGCACAACTTCTAGCACAACTGCTTGAACAATTTCCAGCAAAATTTCCAGACCAGAAGAAGAAACATTACATCATTTTCTGGTAGGCTACCTCAGCCTCCTTCTGCATCTCTTCCATTTTGTCAATGGACTCCTTTAGCTCTAGCATCTCTTTCAGGATCTCAGGGAATTTTATTTTTATTCCGCTTCAGGTTCTAGGACCAGGGCCCGAGCTTCCAGCCTTTTCTTCAATTATAATTAAGGTGTTTTCTAGCAGGCTTCTTTCCAGATAAGCATATAACACTTTTAGGTTCTGAATCGACACTTGCAACCCATCATTATTGTGCTTTAGAATGATCTGTATCATGTGCCCATTGTGTCTTATTTGTTCTTTCATCTCTTTTAGCTTTTCTTCCACTATCTCATTAACTCTAGAAGTCAACTGCTCTTCTTTGTTGCTGTCTTTGACCTTAATCATCAACTTATTCTCCATTTCCTCGACCTTGGCTTTAAAAGGCTCCATTGCCTCCTGCATCTCAGTCAATTGATGCTTCATAAACTTCATCTCCTCATTAAGCCAGTCTTCCATATTAACCCCATAATCAACTTTGCTTTTCGGGATTCTGTCGTCTCTTTCAAACCCGGCCGCTTATGGGCCCATTCTCCTTTTTTTATTGTTCCTTTTCTCCACCTTTAAAGTCATCTTCATTATGTTACCCTCCTCACCATCATCCTCATTCTTATTTTCCTCTTTTTCATCTCCCTCTTTTCCATCTCCCTCAATTTCCTTTTCATCATAATTCTCATCAGCACCCATGCCCTCATCGATATTGGGCATTTCCTCCTCTTCCATCTGAGAATTGTCCTTTCTCAGCTGATCCTCTTTCTCTTTTTCCATATTCTCTTTATCAATATCATTGTCACCATTATACGTATCCTCTTTATCTTTTCCCTGGTTCTGTAGGGTTTCATCACCAGTCTTCTCCAACTCAGCCTTCTTCTTAGTTTTAACCCTTTTTTTCAGACTCTATTTTTCACTTTCCTGTTTCACCTGCCTCACACTACATTTATCCCTCTTAGGGATTGGCTCAGGAAGATTGTGGGCATACTCAAAAATAAGCAAAATGATCCCCACATGGAGCACCAGGTTGCTCGATTTCTTTCTATGCTCCATCACGCTATTATGCAAAGAACTCAGGAGATAGAAGGGGAACGAGATTTTTTTACCATGCCTGAAGTGGTTGGCCAGGACAAAATGCAGATTGTAGATTTTGGAGTATCTGTCGTCCAGAGTGAAATACTCAATCATGACTATAAGAATGTTAGCCCAATGATATTTTATTTTTTGGACGTTGACATAATCTCCCGTTCCTTTACTGAGAAGGGCTTCTTCATCCTCTGTTTTCAGGAAAACCTTGTAGGCTTGAGTTCCAGCCCTCTTATTGTCCCTATAGAATTTCATGCCCTCACAAGGCAAACCCGTGATTTCTGAGATAACCCTCATGGAAAGGGTAAAATATTTCACCCACAAATGCACTTTCCCATCCTTCCAACCCTCTGCAAACTATTTTTTTTATCTCTGTATCCCAACCATGGAGCTTCTCCAGATACTAAAATACGCCTCCTTTTTTCAATATTCTCCATACTTTTCTCTTCTCTTTCCATTTAATACAGTCAATCAACTCCTCTCTCTTCAAGCCTCCTCCCATATTTCTTGTCATTTCTTGAAAATGTCGGTCCTTTACAATTTTGAACATAGGTTTCAGGCAGACTTTACTGTTATGATTGATCCAGTTCAAATTTAATGCCCAGAAAGTGTGTGGTGTCACTAGTCTAATTAATCCCGCTTCCTTCGAATGACAGCACACATTACTTTTAATAATTAAAGATGACCTCATCATTAATTATGTTTATTTATAACTCCTTCACTGCTATTCATCCTATTGTACCTGATAAGACTTGCCATCTCCATTTTAAAATCTGCCTCACCTCGCCATGATTGCATGACATCAGAGTACACACCCACGTTTGCTAATCCATCTGTCGTCATATTACCTTCTCTGTAAACATGTGATATATGGTAATCTTCAAAATTGTATATAATAAGGATTTAATTTTTTCAATGATATGTTTTATTGTCCATGAGGCTTCATAAGTACCTTTAATATAGTTAATAATATTCAGAGAATCTCCCTCCACCCAAAGTTTGGAGAAGCCCATCTCTTTGGCCAATATGACCACATGAAGGGCTACCATAGCTTTAGCCATGTGGTTTGTCTGAACTCCCAGCGGAGCTGCCACTGCTCCCAGACAATTTCCACCCTCATCCCTGATGAGACCTCCCACTCCAGCAGACACCAAATTCCCTTTCGCCGCCCCATCAAAATTCCCTTTTACCCAGCCATTTGGAGGGGCTCTCCATCTGGTATTTTCCCTCAAATTTTGATTTCTATCTTTCTCCACCTGTGCCTTCATAAGAATTTCATTAATACTAATCAAATTCTTGTAAGGGGAATCACTTGAAAGCTAATTTTTAAAATTTTCCGGGATACTTCTACATACACCGTAAGCCACAATTTTAAAGGGAGAGATTTTTTCTCTGAATATTCTATTATTTCTTTCCTTCCATATTCTCCAAGTGAAGTGGGGTAGAGTAAGCTTCCAAAGATCTTTGGCTTCCTTACCCTTAAGGGGACAGCTCCATTGTTTAACCATGTCCTGGAAGTTAAAAGGATTGACCCACTCCAAATTAATGACATTAAGCACTGAGTTCCAGACTTTAGAGGATTAGGGACAATGTTTCATTATGTGATTACTATTTTCAGCTTCTGAGCAGCAGAGGATACATCTATTCGGCATACTAATGCCCCTTTTTCAAAGATTATCCACTGTAAGGATTTTATTCTGAACAAGAAGCTAGAAGAACATGTTAATTTTAGGAATAATGTTGTTGTTCCATACCTTACAGCTAGGAGAGAAGTTATCCTTTTGGTGTAGAAGGGCTGAAGCAGACGAGATAGAGAATTTTCCATTAGCCTCTAGCCCCCAGATCAAATAATCTTCTTTATTAGGTCTAATAAACCAGGGGGACAGAGACTTGCTGACCAGGTGGAGCGAATCATCAAAGGAGCTTAGGTCAACCCATTTATCATTGATCCAATAATCAAAAACCTTCTCTCCAACAATATCAATACAATCCGCCATCGTAGGCCTCCATTCCTATTTTTCACTTAGAGCATCTTCCTTCAGCCAGTTGTCTATCCAAAAGTTTATTTTCCTGCCATTTCCCAGCTTCCATCTAGCCCCTTTACTAATAAGATCCCTACTTTTTCTAATACTATTCCAAATAAAAGAGCCATTAATCTCTGAAGGGTCCCTTAGAACTTCCTCTAGAGAGGTTAAGTGGTACTTTCTCTTGAAGATAGTATTCTATTCCTTCTCTTCTTCAAAGATTCTCCAGCATTGTTTTGCTAGCAGAGACTTATTTTTGTTATTGATACTTCTTATTCCAAGCCCTCCCCATTTCTTTGGTTTACACACCACCTCCCAAGCCACAAGGCTTAACCTCTTCTTCTCTTCCACTCCGGACCAAAGAAACCTTTTCTAAATTTTTTCAATCAAGCCAACAAAGTTTTGAGGAATTTTAAAAAGGCTCAGGGCATAAACTGGCAGATTTTGAAGGGTGGATTTCAAAAGTTGGACTTTACCAGCTTGGCTTAGGGTAGCACCTTTCCATCCAGCTAACTTATTATGAAATCGATCAATAATGCTATTCTAAAAGACATCATCAGGTTTAAGGCACGGGGGGAGATCCAAATAAATAGAGGGAAGCTTCCCTATCTTACATCCCAAAATAGAGGAAATCTTCCTTTGGTCAACTTCAGGGGTGTTACAAAAAGATAAAGAACTCTTCTCCCAGTTAATAGATTGACCTAAAGCTTTAGTGTAATTATTCAAAACCTTTTTCATATTCCTGGCTTCCAAAATAGAAGCTTCTCCCATCATAATAGTATCATCCACAAATTGCTCATGAGAGCATTTATGTTGAGCCGAAGAAGGTTGGAGACCAGATATCTGACCAGAAGAAACCATGATTTCAATGGATCTCCCAAAACTTTCTGCCATTATAGCAAAGAGGATGGGGAAGATGGGGTCACCTTGTTTAAGCCCTCTAGAGGGATGGAAGAAAATGGAGGATCCTCCATTAACCAGCATCAAAGAAGACACCGTAGTGACCAATTACATTATCAATCTTATCACATCATTATCAAATCCAAAGGAACTAAGAATTTTAGATAGGAAAGACTAGTCCACTCTATCATAAGCTTTAGACAAATCCAATTTCATCAAAAAACCCTATTTTTTAGAGGCTTGAATGGAGTGAATGTTCTCATGCACAACCATTATATAATCAATAATTTTTCTACTTGGGACAAATCCATTTTGTTGAGGTGATATGAGGCTTGGCAGTAAACTCAATATTCTTGTCATCATAACCTTCAAGATGATTTTATAGAGAGAATTGCAAAGGCTTATGGGATGAAAACCATCCACTGTATCTGCTCCATGTTTTTTAGGGATGAGAACAATAAACGTTGAGTTGATTTCTTTGAGAATAGATTTAGTACCATAGAAATATTTAACCGCAGAGCAAACATTTTTCCCAACAATGCTCCAAAAATGCTGGAAAAAGAACATCTGAAACCTGTCCAGGCTAGGAGATTTCTCTCCTTCAAAGGAAAGGACTGCCTTCTTGATTTCAGCCTCTAAGGGGATAGCTCTTAAGAGGGCATTAGCATCAGAGTCCAAGATGTGTGGAATTGAAGTTAGTAAGTTCCTTTGCTCTACCGTGTCTATGCTCTGATCTTTAGAAAGTAAAGAAGCAAAATAGCTCACCATTTCTTTCCTAATATCATCTTCTTTGGTTATTTTTCCATTTCTGGTAGATAGTGAATGGATTCTGTTAATAGCCTTATGTTTTAGAGTAGTGATGTGAAAAAATCTTGTGTTCTTATCCCATGCTTTAAGCCAGAGGGATCTAGATCTCTGTCTCCAGAATATTTCTTCTTTTGCAGTGATATTATGAAGACCAGCAAGGGTTATATTCTCTTGGCTTCTCAGATTTTTATTTAACCCATTCCTTTGGATATCCTCCTAAATTTCTTTCAGTTCCATTTGAGATTTAATTTTAGCTTTGAAGATATCACCATATATGTGCTTGTTCCAGCTTTTTACATTAGTTTTGACGTTGGCCAGTTTCTTGACCACTTTGAACATTGCAGTTCCTTCCACCTCAATACTCCACCACTCCCTAATTTTATTTTCCATATTAGGATGGTCTAGCCACATCTTCTCAAATCTAAAAGGAGCATTTTTTTTCTAACAAATGGAGAAACATTGAGAAAAATAGGAAAATTATCTGATCCAATTCTTAAGAGGGAGGAAAGACCACAGGAAAACGTAGTAAACCATTCTGGATTTATCAATGCCCTATCCAGCTTAACTTGAATTAGGTCCTCTCCCACCCTATAGTTGGACCAGGTGTAGTTTATCCCTTCTATCTCAACATCCATCAGCCCTTCATTAATAATGAAATTCAGGAAGTCAACTCTGCTTTCCACTTGGGCAAGATTACCACCATTTTTATCTTCTTGCTTTAGAGGGGTATTGAAGTCTCCCATTAGAATGAAATTGTTATCTCTTCTTCCTTCCATCTTCTCATGCAAATTCTTCCATATTTTACGTCTTCCTGTCTTAGTATTTGGGGCATACACATTGATAAGAGTCCAAGATAAATTATCCTTTAAACTCTTTATGGTCACAACAATAAAGTTTTTATCTTCTTTGAGGAGCTTACATTCATAACAAGATTGGTTCCAGAAGATTTCCAGACCTCCCGAAGCCCCTTCCGAGCCACTACCAATGCATTTTCCATTTTTAACCATCTTCATTTTTTCAATCTTATCTTTTCTCATTTTAGTTTCTTGAATCAACAAAATATCAGGTTTAGAGTCTCTAACTAGATTCCTAACTACATCTTGCTTATGAGGACTATTAAGTCCTCGAATGTTCCATGAGATGATCTTCATTTAAGGATTGGGGTACAAACCTGATGGATAGTAAGTTTTTTTCCATCAGCTATGTTTTGTTTATCTTCCTCCTCCCTTTGTGTTTTTTCTGATCTTCTTCCTTTTTCTCCCTTAGGGGTACCAATATCATCTTTCTGTTGTCTAGTTTGAACTCCTAGTTTTTGGCCTCCTACCTTCTTGTTTTATTTCCCCATAGATGAACTCTCAGCTTTCTTTCCAGAGCTTAAGTTCAGTTCAAAGATCATTTGCCTCCCTTCAGGGGATTTGGGACTTTTCTTATTTGATCCCTTCTTTGACCCCATATTTGACGATGACTTATCCTCTGCATCTTCCTCCTCCTCCTTCTTGATGCATTAATAGGGAACTTAACTACATTTGAGTAAAGTAATTATGATAATAGTATGCCTAAAGTTGAAGCTTCTTTCAAGTCATCATTGACTCTTTCAAGTCTCATAATAGTTCTTCAGCATGTTATCCTAATGATTATGAATCTATCTTATTTGAAGAAAGAGAACATGAGGAATTGGAAGCTTTATTTGCTAGAAGGTTTCCTAGAGGGAAAGGTAAATATAAGGGTAAGTTACCTTTGAAATGCTTTGCATGTAAAAAATTGGACATATTATAGATTCCCTGACAATGATAGAAGGAGAAGCTAAGAATATTCAAGGATAAAAATAAGAAAGTATGCTACGTACCTATCCCAGGAAGGAGTTACTGATGAGGAATCAGATGGAAGAGATGAAGAAGAAATTGTGTTTGTTTTAGTAAAGGAAGAAACCTCAGAGGATAGTGAGAAAGATTTGGTTTCTCACATGAATCACAGTGGTAACTAGATTATTGACACTAGGTGCACTCATCATATGACCAGTGATAGAAGAAAAATCATCAATATGGAAGAATGTGATGGAGGCTCAGTGAGATTCGAGAATGATGCTCCTTGTATGGTAATAGGTAAAGGATCTATTTCTTTGAATTATAAAAAAAATTATGATGATGTTTACTGGGTTGATGGTCTGAGATACAATTTGTTAATTCTTGTTCAGTTGAATAATAAAGGATATAGATTGGACTTCAATGGAGGTAGTTGCAGGATTATTGGGAAATCAGGAGAGTTGATTGCTACCAGTGAACAAGCTAGAGGTAACTTGTTCCATCTGAATTCTAATATTAATATTTGTCTGATTGCTAAGGTAGAATATTTTTGGTTATGGCATAAGATGTTTTATCATGTAAATTTTGATAACCTAATCAAAGTTAGTAAGATGAAGTTAGTGAGAGGTTTGCCTAGCCTAGTGAAACTAGATAATGTAATGTGTAAAGAATGTCATCATGGTAAATTAACTAGTTATAGTTTCATTTGTAAAAATTATTCTTCTGGAAGTATTTTAGATATGGTTCATACCAATCTGTGTGGTCCAATGAGAACTTGAATTTACTATGGTGATAGATATTTTATGTTATTTGTTGATGATTATTATAGAATGATGTGGGTTATATTTTTGAGGGATAAATCTGAAGTTTTTCACATATTTAAGATCTACAAAGACAGAGTGGAGAAGGAGACTAGTAGGATCCTGAAATGTCTTAGATTTGATATAGGAGATGGGTTTACTTTGCAAGAATTTACTACATATTGTGAAGAACACAGAATTCAAAGATATATGTCAGCTCCTAGAACACCTTAGCAGAATGGTTTTTCTGAAAGAAGAAACATGTCTATCATTGATTGTGCTAGGACATTAATGATTTAGAAGGTTTTTACACAGACATTTTGGAGAGAAGCGATAAGCACTATTGTTTACATGTTGAATAGAGTTCAGTTGAAGAAAGGTATAATCAAAACTCCCTATGAGTTGTGGTATGGTCGATCACCATGTGTAAGTTAATTCAAAAAATTTGAGAGTAGATGCTACAGAAAGACAGATGAAAATAGAAGAAAGCTTCACCCAAGAAGTGACAAGGCAATTTTCTTAGGATACTCCTCAAAGAGAAAAGCCTATATGTCCTAAACTTGGACAAGCCACCACATTCTGAGCACTTGAAATTTAAGGCATATAGGTTTCATGATGATTGAAAGGGGTCATGGGGAATTCCTAGGGGTCCTAATGCATGAGAAGGTGTACTAGGACCCCTTAGGTCCCTCTATGACCCCCGGGGACACATTAGAACACTTAAGTGTGTCCCAAGAGGTCATAGGATCCCTTGGGACACAATTGAGTGTTCCAAAGTGTTCTCAGGGATCAAAGAGAGACCTAAGGGGTCCTAGTACACCTTATCATGTGTTAGGACCCCTAGGAAGTTCCCATGACCCCTTTCAACAAATTGGAACACTCAAGTGTCTCAATAGGTCATAGGACCTCTTGGGAGACACTTGAGTGTTCCAATGTGTCCTCGGTGATAAAAGAGGTTCCTGAGAGGTCCTAGTACACCTTACCATGTGTTAGGACCCCTAAGAAGATCCCATGACCCCTTCCAACACATTGGAACACTCACGTGTATCACAAGGGGTCCTACGACCTCTTGTGACACACTTGAGTGTTCCAATGTGTCGAAAGGGGTCATGGGGACTTCTGAGGGGTCCTAACACATGAGAAGGTATACTAGGACCCCTTAGGTCCCTCTTTTATCCCCGGGGACACATTAGAACACTCAACTGTGTCCCAAGGGGTCCTACAACCTCTTGGGACACAGTTGAGTGTTCCAATGTGTTGAAATGGGTCATGGGGACTACCTACGGGTCCTAACCTATGATAAGGTGTACTATACCCCTTAGGTCCCTCTTTAACCCCCACGAACACATTGGAACACTCAATTATGTCCCAAGGGGTCCTACGACCTCTTGGGACACGCTTGAGTATTCCAATATTTTAAAACGCGTCATGGGAAATCCCCATGACCCCTTGTGACACATTAGAACAATCAAGTGTGTCCCAAGACATCGTAGGACCCCTTGGGACACACTTGAGTGTTCTAATGTGTCCCTGGGGGTCAAAGAGGGACCTAAGGGGTCCTAGTACACCTTCTCACATGTTAGGACCCCTAAGAAGTCCCCATGACCCCTTTCGACACATTGGAAAACTCAAGTATGTCCAAAGAGGTTGTAGGACCCCTTGGGACATATGTGAGTGTTTCAATGTGTCCCCAAGGGTGAAGAGGG
>MU227674.1:532207-554429 GCA_018584345.1 Thuja plicata
CTATATATATATATATATATATGTATATATATATATATATACATATATGTACATATATATACATATATGTACATATATATATATTAAATATATATTACATACAATTTAAATATTATGAATCTTCCCGCCACCTTTTATATGTAAATGTTGAATTATCATTTAGGTCCCGCCATTTTGTGAGGTACCTGAAAATATCATGTACCCAATAATAAACTAGTGTAGCTTTTTCCAAAATATTCCCTACCCCCACAGACCAGAGAATCATGAAATTTTAGACTTTTTCACAGGTTTCAGACATGTTGCAGATAAGAAAAGTGATTTGGTGCCCATTTTTTGAAAGTTAGTTAATTTAAGTTGTTTTCTATCAACTTTTGGTCTCACGATGGGAAGTGCAGTAGTCGTCTAAAGTACAAATGGAAGAGGAAGGTGACGGATGAAGAAATTCAAGCATATAGGAAAAAAGATAGGGAAAATCACCGAAGAAAGAGAAAAGATATGTTAAACATTAACCAAGGTGACCTCGTAAATGTAGTTGCAAGTGAAGAGGATGTTGAATTTGAAAATAATATAGAAATTAATTTTGTGAATAACAATGTATGTCCATTGAAGATGAAAATGTAGAGATGGAGAATGAAAATGTAGACTTGGGGAGTGAAAATGTTGACTTGGGGAATGACAATGAATGGAATGAAGATGAAAATGTACAGATGGAGATTGAAAATGTAGACTTGGGGAATGAAAATGTTGCACAAGAACCACATGAATGGTACACATCTCAAAATTATATGCAAAATTTAGTCCCTTGTAACAAAGATAATCAAACTTCAAATTTGGGGCTTTCAAGAACACCTAAATGGTTAATTGAAAGTGAGGTGAACATTATGAATAATTGTGAAGGAAAGAGATCATGTATAGAACCGTTAGGTTGTGGGCTTCAAGACTTTATGATCATTTTTTTGGAAACAAGACATTGGTTGAGCAATGGCAAATTTTTGTGTAGTTGTTAAAGATGCAAAAGATGAGACCTATGCTTGTGAAATTGAACATTTGTGTGAACAATAAAATGGAGAGAAATGCCATTATTGTGAACAATCTTTTCAATGCTCTCAATAGCATTGGGAAGACTAGCAGAGAAAAAGACAAGAGAGCTTCTCGGAGGGTTATTACAACATCCTTAGTAAGTCATCAATTGAGAAAGGCTTGTTTGATGAGAGAAACTTGTGTTGACTTCAATATAGACCGTAAAACTTTGGATAGATCACTTGCAAGAAGAGAAAGAATTGATGAACTGCTTAAAATTAATACATGGTCTTATGGTGGGAGAATTCCACATTTTGATAAGAAGCTAACAGATTTTTTCAAGGAAGAAATTCAACAATTTTGGCAAGCTAACTCAAGAGTGTCACCAAATGTGAAGGATATCTTGAAGTTGAGAGTTGGAAATCGAGACCACACTCCACATCCTAAACATTATTTGGAGCTAATTAAAACAATTTTGTATAAAAAAAAATTTGAGAAACATCCAACATTGAAAATACCACAAAGGTCTTTTGAATCTGTGAAGCCATTTTATTGTGTACCCCTTAAGATTCAGAATACATGTTGTTGCAAATATCATGTTGAGTTTTCAATGCATCATGAACTATTACAGTCCATTCATTCTATTTTTCATACTAATGAAATGCTATATGATTGTGGTTCAAGTGGTCTTCCCAAATCATCAAGAGACTTTCTAGATCAATTTTTATGTTGTAGAGATGATGGTTGTTTATTTTATAATTAAGGATTGCTTAAATGTCAAGTGCTCAGACTGTGGTGTCTTGTCCAAGAGAAGAGCTTGAGAATTTGAAGATAGGATAAACCAAGTATGTTAAGTCCCTTGGAGGGTTTAGAATCAACATTTGTAGTGAGGATCAAGTATTTGGGTCAGAGAATCTATTTGGGCAAATGTAGCTAATCATGGAACATGAAGCATGTTTGAATGAAGGGGCATGAAGTTGGTAGAAGAAACTTAAGATGTATATTATAGTGGGCCAAAGTATGATTTATTTGACCATTGATAGGTTTATATAAGTGGGTTGGGTCTAGAATTTGATGCATTATTGAAGGAAAGATTTGGGTATTGTTACAAAATAAAGGAGAATTTGAGTGATCTCGGTAATTTATTGCGTCTATTATAACAAATTCAAACAAATTAACATATAACTTCAATAAGATATAATTTAAATCATAATGATAATCAAATATAACTTCAAAATATAACTTCAAGATATAACTATCATAATCATAGTCAAGATATAAATTCACCATTCAATTCCATAAACATGAATAATACATGTGTATACCAAAGATGACACAAATATAACATAAAAATGAAAATGTTCTACATATAGAAAGTATCAAAAGTATCTCCATATACAAATATGGCACATGCCATTTCAAAATGTCTACAAAATAAATGTTTCAAGGTGTACAATGTGGCATATATGTCATCTCAAAATGTGCCAAGTGGCATCTCTAAATAACCACAACTAAAACTACATCCTATGTCGTAGGGGGTCATCAAAATGTAGCCTCCGTGAAGAACTGTTTAGCTCTAATTGATCCTGTATCAAAAAAGAGTTCAAAGCCAAGTTAGATTGCTTATTTTATATGATTTGTACATATATATAATTCAGAATTCAAACACTAATTTAATTATAAATTTTAACTGAATACAAACACTAATTTAATTATAAATTTTAATTGAATACAAACATTTGTACCTGACCTCTCGGTCGCCTAGCACAATCAAGTGTCCTAACATAAGCCCTTGGTAGCGAAGGGACAATGCCACCAATACCAACTCTGACCTATAAATATATATTTGCAATGATGAGATTAGTAGAGTGGTGCAGGGGCCCAAGGTGCAACATAGAGTAATAAATTTACAAAATAGGATGATAGCGTAATAAAATTACAAATTGATTGAACTAAAATTAAAACTTACGTCCACTGATCTCTCCTCTGGAATAGTGGGCTGGGTTAACAAAGATATGAAAGATTATCGTGGGGCCTCCCTCACACTGGGAGTAACCTATGAGAGTCAAAAAGATAGTCAATTATATATAAACGTACTTCATCATAAAAACCTTGATTACAAAATATAAATAACAATATATAAATCTACGTACAATCGGGCTATCACTCTTAATGGAGATGCTTGTTAGCCTAGGCTCCCGAACCTGTCTTGGGACATCGTCAAGAGCCACACCCTATACAATAAAGTTCATGTAAAATATTTATTACTACACACAAGTGGCGTACATATGCCTCCATAATTAATCTTGAACACTTAATTACCTTTCCTTTGTCGACACATGAAGAAGGAACCCCCTCGTGCCCCCCACTGACATCAACTAATTCCTGCAAGAGTACAATAAGATGAAAAAATATTAGTAAATGTATGATTTTTATTGCTCTAATTGATAGAGATTTAAGCATGTACACCAAATTATAAAAAAACACTAATGGGTACATAATTTACAATATACTGTATAGGTGTCAAGGCCAAATGAAATGGTTGAAATTGTGGAGTCATCCACATGTCTCAACTCCTCCTCTGTCATCGACTGGACATAAATAGACCAAATATATATACATAAGTGCATGCAGTCATTGAAACTAATATAAATAAATAAATTAGTTTTAAATTAAATAGTTCATGTGAAAAATTTATATATAATGTTTACTCTTACTATATCAATGGGAGTCCATGGCTCTGCATACCCCTCCTCATCACTCTCATGAGACACAGATGCTCCATGATGTGTTGCAGCCTCTATAGCTATGTCTCATGTATCCTCCTCATCAATAACATACTGATATGTATCAGCATCAGTAAACGGTCTGAGGCACAAATTTTGGCACATAAAGCAAGTATGGGGCACGCAAATATGTGAACTACTCTCAGATGTCGATGCACCAACATCATCCACACCAAGAGGAAATAATGACCTAGTCTGGGTGATCAACTGATCACTCAACATGTGAATGGCCCTAATACTCTGTGAGGAAGCCTCTGCAATGATATTTGTATGTTGCACTGGAGGAGGGGGTGAGACATCAGTGGGGGGACAAAGGTAGTGGCCTTTTTGTGTTGGGCAAATGGCCTAGTCTAAGAAGCTCCTCCGCCTACGCCCATGTTGGGCCTCATGCTCCAATAATTTACATTGTGACCAAGTACAAACTCAGCATACATTTTTTTTATAAAATAGAAAGGGAGGTCTAAATTGTTGGGGGTGGTTTATCAAAAACTATCCACTAGCAATCCCAAAAGTGTGTACGCATTGCATTGTTTGTGCACCATTTAATTGATAATTTGGGTTTTTTGTGGTCAACTTTTAATCCACTTTTAGGATTCAAAAAAATGGAGGATATATCATTTATATTTATATTAAGGGTCGCAATTCCATCATGGTCAAGCCCTTTTTCAAATTGGGCATGCATATCATCACGCCAATGAAGAGCAGCATTACATTGTTGTGTAAGTCTGTCAATATTTTGAACAATAGTATTTAGGGTGGCAAGCATGGGACCTAATGTAGGTATATTTTGATATGTGTTTTGGAAGCCTCATATAGTGTTCAAATTTTCTTGTATCAAATCCTCTAAAGATCGAGGGTTTTGAAGTGGTTTTGGATTATTTTGGGGATCGTTATTTGGTGGGGGAGGGTTATTTTCTTCATTGTTACCAGCCATGCCTGATTAAATTAAAAATAAATATAAATTTCAAATTAATTTCATATATTATTAAAAAAATCAATACAAAAACCTATTTCAACCAAAAAAACTTCATTTAACATCAAAATGAAAGAAATACGTCAAAATATATCAAGAATTCACTTAACGTATATAGCGCAAAGTCAAATTTGTTGTTGGAGAAATCTGGTACCCAAAAATATTATGTATGGGATAAACCTAGCCATTTCTCAATCCACAGATAGTGAGAGAAATAAGGAAAATGACTCTAGGGTTTTGATTTATGCCACAGGTTTTGAGTACCCAAAAAAATCATGTACCTGAAAATATAGGGTACCCAAAAATATCAAGTAGCCGATTAGGCTTGTGCTTTGGTGCCAGGTTTGCCTAGGTGTACTGACACCTAGGCCTACTAAAAAGTTAACAAATATTTTCATGCACTTTTGGACAAGTGAAAAGTGGATTTTTTTCACATCGCCACTTTTTGGCCCCTCATCTTCTTGTACATACCCCTTAGTTTGATAAGCTCTTCACCTTTTTCTTTTAGGGCATTATCAGCAACTTTCTTGGGAGCTTCTGCACTCATTTTCTCTTCCAAATCTTCACACATCCTGATAGACTGACTTTCAAGCTCCCTTCTCAAATTAGCCATATTTTCTTTAAGACTATTGTTCTTTTCCAACAGATTCACCACTGCTTCTTCAAATTCTTTAGTTGTATTTCCTTTAGATGGTTTTTTCTATGTATTCTTGATTCTCACTCACTTGATCAAAAAGTTCTCTCATTTTTTCAAGAGAAAGTCTCAGCTTTTACTGTAGCTCCCTAATCATTTTGTTTGCATTCTCAAGCTGCATCACATACCTATACTCTTCCATAGTAGTGGATCTTTTCCCAAGTTGTTATACTTATTACCAATCAGGAGCTATGCTCTTATACCAATTGTAGGAATAATAGGTACTAAGGTGGGGTGAATCAATACAAACAAATAATGAAGTAATTCTACCACTAAACCAAATAACTGCTGAACTACTTCCCAAAATTTAAATTAAATAACTTATGCAATTATATGAAAGAAAGTAATATCAGACATCCACAAACTCATCACACATAAAACTGATATTTTCATGTGGAAACCCTTGTAAGAGAGAAAAAAACCATTGTGGGGATGACACCTACAAGCCCAATACTGCAGTATATGAGTTTTCCCTGTTAGGAGCTATAAATACCATTTCTAAGGGCTAATCTTGTTAGGAGTGGTTAGTACACTGTTAGGAGTACAATAAGATCAGCTATGATCTACCTCACTAGAGGATTTAAAACCTCAACAAATAAGCCACCTTGTTAAAGGATTTACAAAAAGAACTTGTTAGAGTCCACTCGGTTAAGGGATTTCGCCTACTGCAACTATAAAGAAAGAAACAAGATAAGTGATATGGATGTAGCACTTATTTCTTAATAGATCCTATAATTTCTTTATAATTTGTACCTCTCTAATCTATAAATTCTCTCCTCTCTGATCACAGCTTCAACTATAAAACCCAAATCACCCAAAACAAAAGTCTTCAACACCAGAAACAACAACTCTTTCTATTTCCATATAAAAAAAACTTGTACCAACCTAAGAATGATCTTCAAATTTCTTTCCTGAGATAGTACCATGTGTCAAATTGATAATCTCAATGAAATCAATGATTTATCATGACCGTGTTAGGTCAAGATAAGATATGCAAGTTTATTCTCCAAGGTAGTCAAACACGTTTTGACTCCTCCAATGCAATACCTCAAATCTATCTTAAATGCTTGCATCAGTTTTGTAAATACCCATAAATTGGATGTATAGCCCTTATCCCAAATCATCAAATCATTATAAATGATTTCATATGCTTTACCACTCATCGATCAGTCATCTACTGACCAATTGATCAAGAACATAAGAGTTCTACCTGTCTTAGTGTCTGTGACACTTCTCTATATCACTACTCAACCAAATAAGTTGTGGTTGGAGCCACTTTGCAATGTAAACTGGTTGAAGCTAATTCTTTGATCGCTCCTCAGAATTCTTTTTGTACCATGACCGGGTCCAAAGTGATGTAGGTGTAGTCTACCGATCTTCTAAACTTAACCAAATTTTAGTAATACCTACTTATCGATTGTATCTTCACTCTACCTGTTAAATATTAGGACTTGTTTGTACTCACTTAGTTGACATCAATGACAACCAACTAACAATCTCTCAACATAGTACCAAATACCAAAAATACGTAATGCCAACAGAATTGGGCGCTCGTCTCATTTGTTTAGCAAGAATTATAAATTCACTTTGGCCTCCTTTGATTTTTGGTCTTTGAAATTTTGTGAGAGGTATAAAAGCAACCTATCTCTCCTCATTTGGACATAATTAAGATTTCAAATTCTCTCCTAGAATTTCACATCCAAGCATTCAAGATCAAGACTTAAAGCATTTTCCAAGCATCTAAAGAATTTTTGTAGCCAATCTTCTCCATTTTAGAAAGATTTTCTCCCATGATCGCCAAGTAGAGGAGACCTCAATCAAAAAAGAAGATCATTTTTTCATCCAAATCCATTCTTCCAAGCATGATACAATCAAGCATAACAACATTGAAGATATTTGAGGAGTATGCATGGATCTATGCATCTGTGAAAGAATTCCTTGATTCTTATTTACATTCTAAGACTCAAAGTCAGCCCACATCTACATTCAAGAAATATACAATCATCGTCATACACATCATGATCTCAATATCGATTTATGGAGGTATATGCATTTTCAAAGTAGATCTAATATATACTTTACATTTACATGATTTCCTTTCATGCAATTTCATTTCTATTTCAAGGTTGATTCATCAAATAGGTTTTGAATGAGGTAAACCCATTTCTACTCAACAGTTCCCCATTTTTTGTGTAGGAACATGTGGTGTTTGTATCATTTCAGATTTAGAAAGTATAGGACCCGAAGGACAGTCTACAATTGTGTTTAGTCAAAAGAAATGGGAATAGGACACCTCAGTCACCCTCTTCCCAGGAACAGGATGCCCTAGGTTCCCTCTTCCCTAAAAAATAATATCAAATTGAAATAATAGGTCAATGGTGTTCTTTCATTTTTTTTGGTACTTGTGCAAAGCTGTCAATTTTCTATCTCTTTGAATATTCTACAGTTTTTTATTTTTTATTATTTTGTTTATGTCTTATATTGTTCAACCATTTCTCCCTAATCAATTCAAACACATTCCACAAAAACAAAGTATCATTGCACTCTCCTAGCACTTAAGTCCTACTTGGGCCTAGTGGGTCATCTTCCTTCTGATTGTGCAATAAGAAAAGAAAATTGGTTAGGTGTTTCACTATGGAACCACTCTAGAATGCATGGTGTATGTCATTCAAAGGGTACCTCCTCCATGACGATATTCACACCACATACAACATCAACCACCATGTCTCTCATAGTGTTCACATTGATCTGCACTAGGATGTATAGAGTTGAACGCTCTCTACTAAATGAGGCATCAAGAGGTGTAAAAAATATCTTTGTGTTACACACCTCTAATTGGGTGATGATATGGGAGTGATTATCACCATATTGAAAAATGGGGTATCACTTGATGGAGAAGAAAATAATGTAGATGACCTAGATTCATGTTAGGTTCATCAAAATGTAGAGAAGGGGATTTTCCACCCTTGATATTGATAGAATCTCAAGGGATGAATCGGCCTAGTGAAATCGCACTTCTACTAGCACTTTAGTGAGATAGGGTGATCAAGAAGAAAAATAGAATAAATTTAACTTGAGACTTAAATGAAATGAATGATAAATTAAAGAAATTGAAATAACTTGAATATACTAACAAATATGAATATTTTGATTACTGGAAATAAAAATCAATTTTTTAAGACCGGCTATCTAGCTCTATGAGCTCAATATCCTAGATTCCAGTGTGATTCTAAGACTATAATGTAGATAAAAGATGATAGCTTAGGGCCTATACGTCTTGTATAGGTAGATGGTATAGAAAATGAGACAAAATAGTGTGAGACACAAAATTAGTTTATAGAAAGTAGACTAAGGCTAATGATAGAAAATAGAGAACACATCCAATCTACAAAATTAAAAGGAAAAAAAAATATTATAAAATGGAGGTAGAAGAATCCCAAGATCTCTTGCTCCTCCATCCTCCAAAACTTGTAGAGAAACAAGAAGGAAAAAATGTTGAGGCTATTGGGAGACCTACCTTAGTCAATTCAATGTTTTGGTGTTTCCACCTCCACTACAACTAGATAGATGGATAAATAAATATGGTGATATATAACTGATAGATGATAGATGATAGATGATAAATGATGATAAATTAAATAAAAAGAATAAGATTAAGATACTGCGATATGATCAAATGAGATTAGATGAGGTGAGATGAGTAAATTTCTCTTTGAAGCCACAAAGTCAAAGCTTGATAGGGTGAGGGTGAGATAATGACAATGATGGTGGACCTGCAACATGAGAGTGTCAAGATACTATAAAGATTTGTCTAAGATCTAGAAAGAGGGATAAAAATGCAAGAAGTGTCAAGAGAGCATGAAGAAGTGCCCAAGAAGAATAAATTAAGCTCAAAATGGAGTTTCAAGAAAGACAAATGATTCATGATGTTAATGAGTGATGAGAAGAGGTGTTACACTAAAAAGATTGAATTTGTAACATCCCAAAAACTATTTGTGCATCTACAGATTCAAAGGACAAACAAAACTCATATGGACATCTCCACATCATGTACACATCCTGATCCAAATAGGTTGTGTGGTCAAGAATTTGAACAAGGAAAGGTGATGGGGTAGATGGAGGGACATTGAGGCCTACATGAAATTTCATTTTTTGGCTAAGGTAGAGGCATCATGTAATGAGAAATTGCATGGGGTGTAATTTATGACACTACAGAACCATGTGTCAATGTTCACAATATTTAATTAGATATTCCTCCATCCTCTCCAAGGATAAAAGGAGCAAAATTTAAGAAGGAAAAACCTACTGGCATAAAGAATAAGTTAATAAATAGTGTGATTGTTGTTAAACATAAATATATGTCAAATTCATCTTGTTGAAAGCTACACCCTAAAACTTACCTAGATAAGAGAGTTAAAAAGAATAAGAAAAACTATATGCTTACCATACATAAAAGGACTATAGTAATTAATATGTGCAATATAACAATTGTATCTCAAAAGTGGATTCTAAAATTTTTTGAACTAGAAAATATTTAGTTTCAACTTATCAGCATAAGAGGAAATGGAATGTTCAAAAATTGTTTAGTTTTAATATTCAAATCATGAAAGTTAGAATCAATATGATTTTCAACTCACGTTTACAAGAAACCCTATAACTCAATATTTTCTCTAGAAACATATGAACATCTTGGCTCTTATGTAATTAGTAGGATCAAAGGTCTTGATTTTTTTTAAGTTGACAATGTATATTGACAAGAGCAAGTAGATTTTTATAATCCATAAGATCATCTACAATCTATTTTTGGATTAAATGATTGTGTAAATATTTTTGCATCGATGTTTTAGATCACAATTCGTGATCCATCATCAGATCACAGAGTGTGATCCGAAATGTTGATGAAAAAATATTTACACAATCAAATCAAGAAATAACTTGCAAATGAACGTAAATTGAAATTTGTGACTAACTAAATATTGTGGAAGAAGGTGTTCATATTGTTCCTTTTGATGTCAGTGGAATCATGTTTGGAAACCTTGCATGTTTAAAATACAAAATATTATGAGATGTACAAAATGTATCACTTGATAAAAATTGGTGGGAGCTTTGTCTTAATTTCTTAGAAAATAGCATAGAATAAGCCTTGTATCTTTAAATTTATGAAGAGAGGATGTTGAGAAAGATCAACGAGATCATTCAAACGGGGAGAAAGAAAGTTGATAAAATTCCTTCATGATCAAGTTCTTTGATATTTTTTCTTTATTTAGGATGTTGGAGACATAATTTTTCTATACCTTAGTGCTAGCCTTGCAAGGTGAGAGGGAAACCATTCCATCCATTAAGAGAAGCATACATCTTGTTTTGAGCCTAAGTTATTTCCTTTTGGGAACACAATCCTCTTTTTTGGTAGACATGGTCTATTAAAATATTTTTGTAATATTCCACATTTCCTAACAAGGTATAACTTGGTTTTAAAAGACATACAAAAAATAGAGTGTAGTGTGTGAAAATCATAAAAAAATAAGACTAGGAACTTCATACAAAACATCAATTTTTAACTAGTAATGATTTTGTAGCTATTAGAAATTTCAATAGTTTATTAATTGGTATAATATTTTCATTAAGAAAAGTAATAATTCCATCATCACCTTGTACCAATAAGTGACAATTTTGTTTTAACTATTGAAAAGGCCAAAATAAATTTCAAATGCTTACGATTCCTTGTGTCGAATTTGTTTACAATTCCTTGTGTTGGCATTCACTATTTTTTTATGTTTGTTATAATTCTAAATATCTACATTATTCTTTAATCTATACGCAAAATATGGGTGGTATCTTTATTTTGGAACCATTGGTTTCTATCATGAGATAATTACTCAACAACAATCATTGCAATTTTGTAAATTATAGTGACTACACCATAATGGTAGGTAACAATTTTATCTTGAATTCTAGAAAACCCAAACCTATCTTAAGTAGTTCGGAATTCTTCTCTTAACCTTTGATATCTTTAGCTGATAGGCTTCTTATGGGGAGAAACAAGTGACCGAAAATTTATCGCACGCTGAAATCCAGTATCGGCAAAACATTTGCCCGAGAATATATCAGTCATAGTACATTCACTCGCGGATAGTATTTTAATGAGTTATTTAGGTTATACTTAAGATTAAACAATAAGACACATATTTTTTATTTTTAATATTATTTTAATTTTTAAAAGATAAAATTAAATAGTTTAATATAATTAATTTAAATTTGTGAATTAAAATTCCATTAATATTAATTATAATAATAAGATATTTATTTAATAGAATACTTTAATTTTAATTTTTGAATAAATGTTAATTATGATTTTTCAATTATTAAATTATATTTTAGATTTTTCAAATCTGATTTATCAACTGTGTTGAGTATGTTACACTATGGTGGTCAAAAGATTTTTTCTTTTCTTGTTAGATTTCATATTTTTTCATGCAAATCAATAGACATTTTAAAATTGATATCTGGCAACTTTCTTTTTATATATTTTTCAAAATATAATTATGTTAGTCTTGATTCAACTGTAAATCTAACTCCAATTATAAAAACAAAAATAAGTGGGAGCAAAATCCTTGGTAAATACATAGCCATAATAATTCAAAGGTTCCTTTTTTTTAGGGATCGACTAATTAAGTGATTTGTTAGGAGATTTTATTATGTAGGGCAATTAAGTGATTTTTTTTTATTCGACCTTGAGCTAAACTATCAAGGACCATGAGTTAAACTATTATACACGTGATCTAGAATTTTTAGTTTCATCTTTTTTACTTTGTAGAATTATTTTTAATACAAATTAAATTATCATAATTTGTGTAAAGCTTTAATAATTTATGTAATACAAAATCAATTCTACTTAACCCTAAAGAAAAATTAAATTGTAACAAGTATTAAATGTGATGAGTCAATAAATTTTAAAAACCAATTAAACAAATGATCAATGAAATTGGTGAATCTTTTTTAGATGAATCAAACAAAATCACTTTGTAAACAATATGTAACTATGTATTATGTATATTTGTTAAAAGATTTTAAATTTGTTTTAATATTTAAACGTTCTTTTAAGATATCTTTTATGACATCTCTTATATATTGTTGTTTATATAAATCTAGATTGAATGAATAATAGAAAATAGCTTGCATTTATATTGTACAAATTTTTTTTTTCAAACTATTCTTCAAGTTTTAAAATATACTTATTGATTCAAAGCAATTAATATTTCTATTAAGACTTAATTTCATTGATTCAATTATAATTTATTCACATAATTTCAATTATGGTAATTTACATTACATTCGTGCACTTTTTAAAATACTATACTTAAAATATTTGATTGAAATATTTTTAAATATTATATGTAATAGCTTTGTCACTTTTAGTAAATAGTTATAAATAATGTAATTATTAGTTCTTAAAATAATATACAATCTAAATAAAAATTAAAGTAGTCTTAAATTACATTGTGGATTTTCAAAAGCTCCTATGTCAAGGTAGAAGAAAATACCACAAAAGTGGGGATAAAATCCAATTTCAACAGTATGATTATAGCTTTGATCGAGGTATATTGTTCCCTTGCACACTAAATTTATAATATTTTTTACCATGGGAGCATGTTTAAAGCATTTCAACTTGATGGAAAAGGAAACATAAACAAAAAGAAGGGTCAAACTTAAATCAAACTTGTACTTTATATATGAGTTGATTTAATGACAAATGAATTTTACATTTTCCTACATGCCTAAAAATCATTTTATTTCATGATGAATAGATTTATATAAACACGCTTTTATGTATTTTAAAATTGCATAAAAAATATTATTTTGTACATAAAATATTGTAAATTAAAGTAATGTATCTTGCACAAATCAAATTATTTTCTCCCATAAGATATATATAATTTTCTATCCGCTAATCCTTACACCTCATTTTGGTGCAAGCGCTAGTTTAATATTCTCTTTGGAAACATAAAGATGCTAGTCTCTAAATTATGAGACTAAATATAGAATTGTATAAATTGATCTAGACCTAAGTTGTCCAAGAGTGAATTCAAAAGAATGGGCCGTGTAAGCTAAAACAATGAATAATGGAGTCCTTGTTAGAGGGAACGAACTCATAATGATTTACATTGGGGGTGTCTTCAAATAGCTTAACCTCGTAATTGCCTTTAATTCTGTAAATTTTAATAGGCATACGACACAGTTCATCGACAAAATAATCAAGTGTCGGTTGTTTTGTTTGTAATGTAGATTTTCCATAAATTTTCGAATCGAATTGTTACGTAATGCAAGATAAGCAAAGGCCCCCTCACATAAAAAATTAGATGCAAGTTTGTTTCTTCTTAATAATTAAAATATTATTCTTATACGACGGTGCAGGGATTGGAAAACTTCTTGGTTGACAATGATTTGCTTAAAATTCAAACTTAATAAATAAGTGTGGAATTAAAAGAATAAAGGACGAGAAATAAACTCTATTTTATTTTAAAAAGATAAGAAATAATAACAATGTTTTTTTAAAATAATTTTGGGTGTGTTTTAGGTATTTGAATTTATGTTAATGAATTGTCTTTTGTCAGGTATTTAAATGTTAATGATTTGATGTAAAACGAATCTAATATATTGAGTCTAAAAATGATTTGGAAATATGATGTCTAAGTAGAGATATCTTAAATACATAAAGATAAATGTGGAATTGAAGGGATAAAGACAAGAAATAAAATTTATTTTATTTTAACACTTATTTCAAAAGATAAGAAATACTGACATAGTGTGATTTAACAATGTTACTTTATATTGTCAATATTGACATATTGTGATGGTTAAGTTGTGACATTGTCATTCTTGTCATGAAGGTTCAAACTTTGTTGAGGTGTTATTGTTAAATGTCTACCTTAGACATGAGGTCCCCTGTGTGAGACTTCACACCTTGCTGACCCATAGCTCTAGTTCAAAATCATTTAGCCCTTTATTCTATTATTTTGGGTGTTATATACATTGAATTTGATGAATTGTCCTTTTGTGATGGTTAAGATAGATATCTTAAATACTCATGAGTGTGTCTTTTATACTACCTTTTTTTGTGAATATTGTACTATTTAGTTTAATATTAATGCAAAGTTAAAACATAATATATTCATAAAAAAATTGAGTTATTTATTTATTTAAGAATTATTATTTTTACTTAACAACTAATTCAAAAAGTTTGGTCAATTTTTCTTCATTTGATGAAATAGATTTTTCTTACCAGATATGTAATATTAACAGGGAAGCATCAACATAGAGGCAAGATCACACCTCCCTTTTCAAATATGGAAATATCACACATTAGGAAGATGAACACCCCCAATAGGTTGAAATAGGGATTCAAGCTCTAATTGGGATATTATAGTTCTTCCATAAGTATGATTTTGATTTACAAAGTAGGATGATATTGTCAAGATTTTAAAATTGGAAATGAAAATGCAATAAAGAGAAGTGCACCTTGAAGAAATGAAGGAGATGTTGTTCTACTACTATTTTTCTAACTGTCGGAGCCTCAAAATAATTGTACTTCCAGATCTGGGTCTTAAAACATGTTTGTTGCTTTTCCTAAAAATATGAGCCAGTTTTTGAGGGTACAGAATGGTCGGAATATTTTGTATGTCCTAAAAATATGAGATAGTTTTTGAGGGTACAGAATAGTCAGAACGTTTTGTACCTGGGTACAGAACATTTTGAAAATTATGTTCCAGGTGTTTTTGCCTTAGATTTGACAGAGACCTGTATCAGGATTTGTGGAGCTCTGATCTACAATTAAAACTTCCTAGCATGTACCTACACATATAAAAATAGGAAAAAGGTTGGCTAAAGGGGGTTGCCTTCGTCAAACCCTTGTTTAGGAGTCAACCTTGAAATCTGAAATGAAAAGCATGTAATATAAGGCACAAACTAAACACAAAGGCTCAGTATTGTATTAATGTGCTTACCATCATGGACAAATATTTGTCGCTCAAATCTATGAAGTATGCTTGATATTTGTTACTTGAATGTAGATGTTGACCTTGTAGGAGAGATGTAGGATCAAGGATGCCTTCACATGTACATGAATCTATGAATACCATGTTGGAAATGAGATGAGTAACTGAAAGGGGAGGAGTGAATCAGTTACTACAAAAACAAATCCAAGTCCCTTAGATGTCTTAAACAATATATCACTGTTACTCGGTCAATTAAGATATTCTGGTGTAACTCGGAGAACCAATCAATATTAAAAGATATATAAAGTAATTATCATTTTAGAGATTATGTGCAGGAACATAAACATAAAGTAAATAGCATAAACACAGATGACACCAAGATTTAACGTGGAAACCCAATATGGGAAAAACCACCAATTACAACTAGTTACTATTTTCACTCTTCTGAAGTGAGCCCTGTTAGGAGACAAGCATGTTAAAGGTTACAATAACACACTATTAGGTGTGACCCTATTAGAGGATTTAATCAACTTGTAAGGAGTGGTCTTGTTAGAGGTCTTCAAACACTTCAATATAGAAATTTCACCTTGTGAGAGGATTTAGAAAAGACTGTTAAGTCTACTATGTTAAGAGATTTGAATCACTACTACAATTGTTAGAAAGTAACAATGGATTGACCTGATTGTACATGCAATTGTCTTTGTTGATTAAGATCTTGCTCTGGTTGTAAACAGGATCCTCAATGATCAAATGTTCTATTGCAGCTCTGTCTGAATGATCTGTCCTTAATCAGAATCCCATCTGATTTCGCCTTTGCTCTTCATATCATGTTCATCCACTAATTCAATTACTTTTTTTTTTACTTTTCAATCCATACTTGACCTTATATATATATATATATAGACCTTGTCAAGTCGGCCTCTATAACCTTCCAACTAAATAATAAAACTCAAATTTGTCGGCATCATATGCCCAATTAAACATAAAATGTAATCATCTGTTAGTCGGCTGACACTAACTATTTAACTCGGTCAACATAGAAATTCTTCAATGCCCAACCAACACTATAATGCCAGAGTGAACTTGGTAAGAACTAAATTTCTTCAATACCAGACTAAGCTCGGAGAACACTGAGATTCACTTGGCATACACTAACTGTGCTCGGTTTGTATGTAGACATTTGTGTAACATCACTACATAAGTGCATATACATGTGTAATATCAATGACAATACACAATTGAATAACTGTCATCAACAATCTCCCTCTTTGACATTAATGGCAACACAACATGTCATAATAAAAAGAATTATAGAGAAACAGTAAGATGAATCAAATTTTATTAATGTCCTTAGCTTCATTTTGATTCTTATCCAAAAAAAAACTCCCTCTGTCATCAATTTTTGTTCTCTAATAAAGTTCTCCCTTTGTCACTAATCTCTCCATCAGTGATCTCTCCCTCTATACTCTTTATGACATCAGTAATCTTTCCCTCTTTGACAACCAATGCCAAAGACACCAACTGACATATCAATTAAGTTGTAATGTACCTGAATGTACTGATTCATACACAATGAACTCTGACAATCTGCATCAACATGTTTGATCCATTATGTAGCACGGTTGATGCATCACTAAAATGTTCTTTAGTTAGCCTCAGTTAGGGGAATCACCCCTAGCTTTCCTCTGAGATACATGAATGCATCCTTACGTGAATGCTTGGTGAATATGTCTGCAACTTGTTCTTTAGTATTCACATATTCCAATTTTACTTCTTTGTTCTAAACTAATTCTCTCAGGAAATCATATTTTATTGTAATATGTTTGGTCTTGGTATGCATCACTAGGTTCTTTGAAATGTTAATAGCACTAGTGTTGTCACAATAAATAATAACTGGTTCTTTGATTTTCTTCCTTCATACTTGACAACAACTTTTTGAACCATATGATATTTGAACTATTGACTATTGCAGCAATATACTCTGCCTTTGTTGTAGACTAAGAAATGTAGTTCTGCTTCTTACTAGTCCATGAGACTAACCTCTTTCCAAGAAAGAATGCTCCACCACTTGTTCTCTTCCTATCGTCAACACTTCCTGCCCAATCAGCATCAGTAAAAGTCCTCAAGTCAAAGTTTCCTCCTTTCTTATACCATAATCCATACTCTTCAGTACCTTTAATGTATCTCATAATCCTTTTGATAGCCATCAAATGATTTTCTCTATGATTAGCTGAAAACCTTGCAACAATACCAACTGCTAATGCAATATCAGGTCTGGTGTGAACAACATATTGTAGTTTACCAATCATGGACCTGTAGGTAGTCTAATTTACCTCCTTTGAATCATCATCCTTAGACAACTTATGTCTAGTAGACATAGGTGTCCCAACTGGTCTGGAATCTTCCATTCCAAATTCTTCAGTATCTCTTTGATGTATTTTGACTGAGTAATGTAGATACCATCCTGCATATGATGAACTTGTAAACCAACAAAGAATTTGATTTCACCAAACATAGACATCTCAAATTCCTTACTCATAGCTACAGAGAATGCTTTGCATAAATCATCATATCCAGTGAATAATATATCATCAACAAATATCTTTGCTAATAGTATCTTGTCTTTAGGGCCTTCTTTGATGTACAAGCTACTATTATCATTAGTTCTCTAAAATCCAATACTTACTAGATAACTATGCAGTCTTTCATACTAGGCTCTTGGAGCTTGTTTTAGTCCATACAAGGATTTGTGTAGTTTGCAAACCATATTCCTCTTATTAGGATCTACAAAGCCTTCAGGTTGCTCAATATAGACTTCTTCTTCTAGGATTCCATTCAAGAATGCAGACTTTACATCCATTTGATATACCTTGTATCCTTTGTGTGCAACATATTCCAGAAGAGTTCTGACTCCTTCAGGTCTTGCAATAGGAGAAAAATTTTCTCCATAATCAATACCCTCTTCTTGAGCATATCCTTTACATACTAATCTGGCTTTATTTCTAGAAACTTCACCTTTTTCATTCATCTTATTTCTAAAACCCCACTTGGTACCAATTACATTCTTGTCTTTTGGTCTACGTACAAAAGTCTAGGTCTTGTTCTTTTCTATCTGCTCAATTTCTTCATTCATTGCTTCTATCCAACTTTCATCATTCAATGCATCATTGATAGATCTAGGTTCAATTTCACTAAGAAAACATGTACCTTTAATTTTGTTCCTTGTCATTATACCTTCTGTCTGATCTCCAATTATTTTCTTAGTTGCATGATGCCTTCTGACATATTTGGAAAGTACAGGATCCTTCCTTCTTGATTCTGGGCTTGCTCCACTATGTTCACCATGCTCAAATATTCTGTCATGTTCTTTTGTCTAATGCTCGGGTTCCACTGTCTGAGACTCGGGTGTCATTGTCTTTGACTTAGGTTCTACTGTCTGAGACTCAGTTCCCTCTATCTATGATTTAGTTTTCTCTGCTAGGAGCTCAGGTTGCATAGTTTATAACAATGTTTGTACTGATGAATTCAATGGTTGACAGTATTGTTGTCCAATTATCATTGCTTGTGTCTTAGGTATACTATCAGGTTCATAGTACACAAAGTTTTTGTAGTCCTCAGGATCTTTATTGCTTTGTTCTTCATATCTTTTTGCAAACTCATCAATCTTTACATGTACACTCTCTATGACTTTATAACTGGCAAGATTCAAACATTTATATGCTTTTCTTTTACAGGAGTAGCCTAGGAATATCCCTTCATCTCCTTTTACATCAAATTTTATATTTCTTGCTTCTTTTAAGATGTAACATCTACTTCCAAATACTTTAAATAAAAAACATTAGGTTTATAGCCATACCATAATTCAAAAGGTGTCTTCTCAGTACCTTTCTTCAGTTGAACTATGTTCAAGGTGTGAATTGTAGTGTTGATGGCTTCCTTCTAGTATTTGGTACCAACATTCTTTTCAATCATCAAGGTTCTTGCACAATCCATGATGGATCTATTTCTTCTTTCTGCTATTTCATTTTGTTGTGGTGTACCAGGGGAAGATACTTGTCTCTTGATTCCCTTTTCATTACAAAATTCATTAAATTCATTAGAAATGAATTCTCCTCCTCTATCAGATCTTAGGCACTTTAGTTTCTTTCCTGTTTCCTTTTCAACTCTGGCAAGGTACCATTTGAATTTCTGAAAAGCTTCTAATTTTTCTCTGAGAAACATAACAGTCATCATTCTGGAATTATCATCAACAAATAGAATGAAATACTTCTCTCCAGTGTAACTTGTTGTCCCAATTGGTCCACACAGATCAATATGTACCAATTCCAAGACTTCTTCAGTATTATAGTTCTTTCTCTTGAAACTAGATCTGCTCATTTTCCCAATTTGACATTGTTTGCATGTTGCCAATTCAGGTTTCTTTAAAATAGGAATACCTCTTACTCTTATGTTCTTGCTTATGTTAACCAAGTTATCAAAGTTCACATGACACAGCCTTTTATGCCATAACCATCTTTCTTCTACTTGTGCAATAAAACATGAACTTTGATTGAGACCAAGATACAATAGATTACCTTTTGTTTGCTTGCGAGTTCCAACTAGGTTTTATTTACCATCCAGGAGCTTGGCCTTACCATTCATGAATTCTACCTTGAGACCAATGTTATTCAGTTGTGCCACACTTAGTAGATTTTGCCTTAGTCCTTCAACCCAATAAGCATTATCACATTTAATTCCTTCAGTTAGAGAAATACAACCTTTACCCTTCACATAGCAAGGTTCATTATTCCCAAAACTAACACTCACACCATCATAGTGCTCAAGAGTTTCAAATTTTGTTTTATCACCAGTCATATAGTGAGAAAAACCACTATCAATTATACATGTGTCATTTTTGCTAATATGAGAGAACAGTGTAGTCTTTTCATCATCTTCATTTTCTGACTCATCCTTAATAGCAATGTAAACCATTTCATCTTCATCTTCATCACTATCACAATCTTTAGCAATATAAAAATATTTCTTACCTTTGTCCTTGTAGTTTTTGTAACTGTTGAAATCTTTCTTGCCTTTATATTTGTTGATATTTATCTCATCTTTTTCATATTTTTTAGGACACTTAGCAGCAATGTGACCAACCTCATTACATGAAAAGTAAATTAATGGTATTCTTCCTTTGTATTTACCTTTTCCTTTGGCAGCTCTCTTTGCAAGTAGTGCTTCAACAATTTCCATATATTCAACATCAGATTCATCATCAGTGTCACTGTTAGTCTATTTAATTTTAGATTATCCATCCTTCTTTCCAAGGTTTAGTTTAGCTTTGAATGTAGACTCAAGATTGCTAGTGTTAGGAGAATAATTGTCAAAATTGTCCAACTCAAATGATGATAGCCTTCCAATCAACGCATCTAGAGATATATCGGTACTGCACCTCGTCTCTTGAATGGATAAAACTCTAACTACATAGATAGGAAGTAAAGTTCTAAATACCTTACTAACCATTGTAGTATCTTCAATTGTTCAACTTGTGGCTCTGATGGCACTTACACTTTTCTTGATTCTTTCACTATATTTTGTAATGTTTTCTCCTGCTTTCATTTTCATCATATCAAGTTGACCTCTGAGACTTTCTTCTTTAGCTCTCTTTACATTTGCATCTCCTCCATGAATATCATGTAGTTTGTTCCACATATCAAAGGCAGTAGGGCAGTCCTTGACTTCATCAAATTCTGAGTAGCTGAGTGAAGAAGCTATATCAATCATCATTATATTATGATTCTTCATGTCCACCATCTATTCCACAGTCAAAGGTACCAGTGGTTTCACATTTTTTATCCAGGAATTGCAAACCACTATCTCCAATAGTAGATAAATGCAGCTTCATCAGCTCCTGCCATGTCTGAAAGTTGTCTTTGTTAAGCTTGGGGATCTCCCTTCTGTAAGACATCTCTAATCTTTAGCTTAAGCCTTTAAACCTTCCCTACAAGAACTTGGAGCTCTGATACCAATTGTTGGAAATGAGATGAGTAACTAAGAGGGGAGGGGTGAATCAGTTACTACAAAAACAAATCCAAGTCCCTTAGATGTCTTAAACAATATATCACTGTTACTCGGTCAATTAAGATATTCTGGTGTAACTCGGAGAACCAATCAATCTTAAGATATATAAATTAATTATCCTTTTAGATATTATGTGCAGGAATATAAACATAAATTAAATAGCATGAACAGAGATGACACCAAGATTTAACGTGGAAACCCAATATGGGAAAAACCACCAATTGCAACTAGTTACTTTTTTCACTCTTCTGAAGTGAGCCCTGTTAGGAGCCAACCTTGTTAAAGGTTATAATAACACACTGTTAGGTGTGACCTTGTTAGAGGATTTAATCACCCTATAAGGAGTGGCCTTGTTAGAGGTCTTCAAACACTTCAATATAGAAATGCCACCTTGTGAGAGGATTTACAAAATATTGTTAAGTCTAATCTGTTAAGAGAATTGAATCACTGCTACAATTGTTAGAAAGTAACAATGGATTGACTTGATTGTACATGCAACTGTCTTTGCTGATTCAGATCTTGCTCTGGTTGTAAACTAGATCCTCATTGATCAAATGTTCTATTGAAACTCTATCCAGATGATCTGTCCTTAATCAGAATCCCATCTGATTTCACCTCTGCTCTTCATATCATGTTCATCCACTAATTCAATTACTTTTTTTTCTTACTTTTCAATCCAAACTTGACCTATATA
>MU227674.1:554679-628623 GCA_018584345.1 Thuja plicata
TATTATATATATAATAGACCTTGTCAAGTCAGCCTCTATAACCTTCCAACTAAATAATAAAACTCAAATCTGTCGGCCTCATATGCCCAATTAAACATAAAATGTAATCATCTGTTAGTCGGCTGACACTAACTATTTAACTCAGTCAACATAGAAATTATTCAACATCTGACCAACACTGTAATGCCCGAGTAAACTCAGTAACAACTTAATTTCTTCAATACCTGACTGAGCTTGGAGAACACTGAGATTCACTTGGAATACACTAATTGTGCTCGGTTTGTATGTAGACATTTGTGTAAAATCACTACATAAGTGCATATACATGTGTAACATCAATGACAATACACAATTGAATAATTGTCATCAACATACCAATCCTAAATCTTGATTTGCTTGAAATGCTTGATCACACTTGCAAGGAGAGAGAGAGAAGAATGATGGAGAAAGAGAGATATTTTTTTCTTGTTTGAGAGATCCACTAAGAGACCACCTTGGGATAGAAAAGATAACTCCAACTTGAAAAAAATATTTCCTTGATGAGATGGAAGAAAAATAATAATACCTTGGCTTGAGATCTTGACATCACCTAGCTTGCTTGAATGCTCTTGAAAATCTGAAAATGGATGCTTTCACTTGATAGCTTGAGAGTACTTTTGATGTTCAAAATGAGTAAGATATAGGGTTTATATACTTTGCCCCTCATTTTGGGATTTAAAACTAATCCAAGCCAACCATCAGAGAAGAATTAAATTCAAAACCCTGATATTGGGCTTCTGGCCCAATTTAGCACAAAATACCCAGGTGTAGAACACCTAGAACATTGCGCACCTAGGTGCAAAATGTTTGAAATATTGTGCACCTTGGGGTTTTGTCCAAAAAATTTCTAAGGACATTAGGATAATGAATAGAGACCCCAATTTGAGTTACATGTTTCCAGGATCAACCAAAATGGGAAAAAAGACCTCAAAACACCAAAGAGGGACTATATGTCCTAATTAGAGCCACCTATAAAGGTGCTAACATTTTGGGATGGTACATTTAGCCCCCACTTTAGAGGGAGTATGAGAAAAACTCATGTTCATGATAAAGTGGATCAATGCAAATGAATGGTCTTAGATCAAGGTCAAGGAGACAAAGAAACATCAAGCCTCCAAGTGACTTAAGTCTTCATCAAATCCAAAACTAAAATAAGAGAGACATTACTCGAGAAAGAATAGAGAGAAAGAGGGCATGACTACTAGCCTAGTAAGGAGTTGTCTTACCATGGATCATGCAAATAAAATATGCTACAAAAGGTGGCATTGAAAGTCTATCACGCTACATATTTACTAGTTAATCCATCAAAGAGGATCAGTCTAAGGATCCAAAAAGAGGTCAGTTATAGGACCAAGTGTGTGTAGTCTGTCAAAGCACCAATGAAAGAGGGATAAGTTTAAGGATATATGAGAGGTAACATTGAATCATTGTGTGTGTGTGTGTGTAAAGTGTGAAACAATCAATGGAGTGTATGCCCCCATGTTAAAGAAATTGCAAATGCCTTAATAGGAGCAATAGATGTAATGGAGCGTACATGCATCCAACAAGAGGTGTTTCCACTATGAGATTCCCCCAAGAAAGTATTGTATGTGATCTATAGTACTTTCCAAAAATAATAATAATAATAATAATAATAATAATAATAATAATAATAAGAAGAAGAAGAAGAAGAAGAAGAAGAAGAAGAAGAAGAAGAAGAATAAGAATAAGAATAAGAATAAGAATAAGAATAAGAATAATAATAATAATAATAATAATAATAATAATAATAATAATAATAATAATGAGAAAATGAGTGCAAAATCCAAAAAAAATAGAAGATCAGTGCAAAATTCAAAAAATTTTAAAAAAGCAAAAAAAGAGAAAGAGAAATAAAATCGTCCATTTGTCAAAATCACTTCGGTGATGCAATGGATAAGTACCATGGTGGAAACCTATTTCAAGCTACATGCGTAGGTAGATCTACCATCTATTTGTACCATATCGTACACACCATCCAAAACCTTGTCCTAATAAATATGTTAAACTACCCATATTTGTATAGGTAGTCTCCTTCCATCTTCGCATCCGTAATAAAACTTCATTCCCGCACGACTGAGCTTACCCCACAATGTTGAGCTTTTTCCCAGACACAGTGATCACAAGCGTTCTCACAAATTAACTAATAGATTGAATTTCAAAGCTATTATTTCACTCACAAGCAATTGCCAGTGAATGCATGTTTCACCAATCAATCAATTTTTTCCTGTTAGGATGCATCCTTCTGTAGTCAAGTTATCAATCCTACATCACACAATCATGTTCATGGAAAGAAATTTTGGACTGAATGACTTCTTGGTCATGATTCCTTTCTATTGATTTTATTTTTGTGTTCTAATATATCCTCCTCATGATTGCCTCGATCCTTAATATCTTGGTTCGTCATGAATGGTGTATATTGGAATACATGTCTTTGTGGTATGATCTATTTTTCATAGTTGTTCAATTGCACTTTTGTTTGGTCTACAGTCATGGCTATGTATGCCTCGCTGGGGGAAAAATTTATACGCATACCACCAAATCCTTAAAATATTCGGGTGTATTAAATCCTCCCATGAGTGACATTTAATTGGTACCATCATGGCTCAAAATATCACATTTGTGTTCTTAACAAACTATTTTTCTGAGAATCTCGTCCATGCAAAGGAACAATGTCACTTGTGTTTTCTAACACATTGTGCATAACTCCTTTTGTAAAATCAAACTAGGGTGTGGTCTCCAATATTAACACAATGTGATCCTGTGAAAATTATGTAGTTAGGTTGCATATTAGATTAGGTCATTGCATTTTTGTTACTCTTGGCAAGATTCTTGTTTATTACCTCTAAAGCTAGCTATGTGATTCTCTCAGTTCTAGTTGGTATACACAAAAACATATTGAGTCTTCATTTAGTTGCATTCATTACTTCATGATGAGTTTAAGTATTGAATTCAAATTCATCCTAATTATCTAGAGCATTAAATTACATTATCTCATTAGTCATTATTCATTATGCATTATTTATTAGTCATTATTCATTAAAGATCTTGTTATCCCTTATGCATTTACTCATTGCCTTAATCATTTATCATTGCATTACTCCTTAGGCTCATTAATCATTACTTTGCATTAATCATTAATCATTGCATCACTCATTAGGTTCATTAATCATTACTTTGCATTAATAAGTAATCATTGCATTACTCTTTAGGTTCATTAATCATTACATTACTCATTAGGTTCATTCAACATTGTATTACATTATTTATTATCCAATTATATCATTACATCCATAATATAAACATTGCATCCAAAATTATTATTTTTTTCTAGCTATTAATTCAAAATAAACCGCTAACCCTTGATAATTTAACTAAAAGGGGTTTCTACATTGTGAATAGATATATTTTTTCTCTGGATCACTCTGAATCTTGTGATCATCTTATGCCCCATTGCTCTTTTACCTGTAAAGTCCGGGACATTATCTTTAAGAAATGGAATCTGTGTTGGTTCTTCCCTTGTCTTTGGCAGGATTTTGTTACTCAATGGTGTTGTCCCTCACAGAACTCTACTAACAAAGATTTATGGAATCTTATTCCTCCTCATTTATGCTGGCATATCTGGAAAGAGAAATAATAGAATTTTCAGGGAGAAAAAGTCTTGCCCCGAGGCTGTTGGCAATCAAATTTGCAAAGCGCTGGAAGAAATTTTTTTGTCTTCAATAAAAAAAAGATTCTAAGGAAATTATTAAGAATGGTGAATGGAATTTCAATAATAATACCCACATTCCCAAGCCTCAAAGAGAAATGGCTATATGGACTTCTCCTCCTGAGGAGTGGGTCAAAGCCAATTTTAATGGGGCTTCTAAAGGCAATCTGGGTAAAGATGGAGGAGGTGGAATAATAAGAGATAAGAATGGAACATGTATTGGTGCCATAGAGGCTCCTCTGGGTATTCAATCTAATCACAGGGCTGAATCCATGGCGGCTCTCAATGTCATTTTGCTGGTAGAAGAGCTGGAATGTAAGAAAGTATGGATGGAAGGAGATTCTCTCAATATCATCAATAACATTAAAGGCACTAGTAAAGCATCATGGAATATAGAGCATATTATTGACAAAATTAAGATGAAGGCTTTGAATTTCACAGCCTTTCATGTCACCCACAACTTCTGAGAAACCAACCAAGTGGCAGATGGACTTGCTAACATTGGTGTCAAAAATGACATCACTCGCAAGTGCCTTGGTACTACCAAGATCAATGATGATATTAATTTATTACTCAATCATGATAGAATTAACCATAAGGTGGGCATTATTAATGACATTAATCATACCGATTAATGGGAAATGGAATTGTGGTACGGAGATGATGAAATGCCATGTGAAGTGTCATGATAATTATGACCTTATGTCATCACATTCTCTCAGAGACATCAAAAGAAAGCTAGGCATCTTGCATTTGTACATGGAGCTGAATTTGGCTAAGGATTCGAAGAATACAAGTGAGAAAAACAACAAGAAGGAGAATGAAAAAATGGGCAGTGACCAAAAAAGAGAAGAACCTGAGGTCTTTAAATGGAGGAATGAGAAGGAGGTCTAGAGAAAGATTAAAAAGGGGAAAGTGGAAAAATACCTAAAACATCTCCATGGAGACAATAAGGAGATAAAAAAGGCATTTGTAGATGGTCGGGAGAATTGGAAAGTAAACATTCTAGGCAAATCTTTTACCCTCTCGTTAGACCGTCTTGCAGAAATCACTGATCTCCCTTTGGAGGGAATGCAGTTCTCGAAAGATGAAAAGGAGGGAAACAAAGCATACAAGACCTTTCCAAAGATGGATGAGGAGCGGGCCATGCTTGTGAAAGGTATCCTAGATTATGTCAACTTGTCAAACATAAAGTGAATTTGGGCATTCATAATCAGAGCTATCACGGAGTACTTTACACTCAACGACAGGTATTCAAAGGTTTATAACTATCATTTAATTCTTGTAAATCACTTCATACATGACATTAATGTTTCCTTCCCTTACTATCTTTTAAGCTCGCTCAATCAGATCATTATACATCATAGGGTTAAAGCCTCCCCTATCTTGCATGAGGGGTGTTATGCCCTACATACCCGTCCCTACATTTTGTGTGCAAAATGTTGGGTCCCCTTTTTCTCTTTTTGACTCTTGCCTTGTTTTCTATTTTTTTTGTTCTTTGTTATTTTCTTCTCTGGGTTTTCCTTCCCGCGAGGTTTGTTTTCTTTTGTTTTTCTTTTGTGTCTCTGAGACCCGGTCTCGAAGTTGGTTGTTTCTTTTCTAGAGCCTGATTCCAGACTCTGGGATTCTCCGTCGTTATGTCTTCTTCTTGTAAGAAGGTATGGTCACACGAAATCCCTGGGCTTGGAGTCCAGAGGTCTACCTGTTCCAGAGTTTGCGAAGAGAAGGGTAACTTGCTTTTACATTGGGTATAAATAGAAATTACTTGTCACTTTCACAGTTATCAGAACTAAAACACTTAGAGCTTTCAGAGTGATTCCTTGGCGATTTGAGGTGCGATTAAGTGTGAATTACTCTGAGCTTAGTGGACAATTACGAGTTGATTTTTGGTGACTATTCGTGATTGGTGAAGGTTGAAGCTGTTGCAGAGCGGTTCTAGTGACTTCTCTTCTTGTCATTCTTTGGATTTTTAGGTAGGTCCTTCTGGTTCCTACCTTCATTCTTTTAGTTTTTGGTTTTGGTTTTTGTTTTGTTCTTTGTGGTTCTATTTTTTGCGTCTTCTGCTTTTGGTTTACCTCCCGTTGGTGGGTTGGCTCTGCCAAAGGGTTGTCTGCCCTCTGTGCAGCTATAGATTAGTGTACATTTTGTATATTGTTTTAGGGTAGCTTCTATGTTAATATTGTTCATATCTCTGTAAATGATGTATAATTCTATATATTTTGTGTATATCTATTTTGGCCCTCGGCCCTCTGTAATTTTATGCATGTATATTTTCTGTATATCCTCCTGAGCTCGCAAGTTCCTTGCGCTCTATCATGCATTCTTTCTTCATAAGGCTAAGCTCGTCAAGATGGAGTCACCACAATTCAAACTTGGCACCTTTCTGGTTTGAGCCATGATAAATTTCTCTCTCCTCCGTCTCGTCACATTTATGGCAGGATTAATTTCCCATGAGTGGGCATTCAAACCATGTCCCATGTGGCACTTAATTCCCCCTTGTCATCCCACTTATCACCATAAATGTCTTAACGCCGCCTGTCATCCTACCACGTGCCAACACACATAGACTAAAGTATGGCTTATTTCCAGTCACATCGGCAATGGCTAAGTAGTCCAGACTCTGGACCTTTAGCAGGACCTTGTCTTCTGCTTCTTCTTGCCACCTTGTTTAAATGCTCCAGAATGCTAAGTCATGTTCATTCCAGATACTCTGGAACTTTTGATGTATGTACCAATGCTTGTTTTACAGGTGTGGGTTGGGGAACAATCTCCTAGAGTTATAACTCATTTATATATATATGTCCTGATGGTTTTTTGGTCTTGTAGATTGCAGATAGATTAATCAAAGATGTCTAATGTTATTGCCCCTCCTGATAGTCTGGAACTACCTACCACTTCCACCCGGGCAGCTACAAAGACAAAGATGGAAAGAATGCTAGAAAAGCTACCCCTAACCTCCAAATATCCAAAGGAGGGAGCTATTCCACGATCCAAGGTGGACTCCAAAGTCCAAGAAATCACAGATACGGACCCCAGAACTTGGGCCAAATTACAAGGTCTGATCTAGACCATTTACAGGTTAAAGGTCGAAGGAAAAAAAATGGCCACTTGTTTGGCCACTTTAGGCATCATAAAGGCTGCAAACTTCCCATGTTTGGTGCAATCATCAAAATTAATAAAGTAGCTGGCAGTACTATATAATGCGCCTACTCGCATAGTCCTTCTTTTAGATCCCCAGCCGCTGCAATACCCCGCCACAATTGTCACCTTGGATGCTCCAACCTTTGCTTCCAGGTTGGAGATTCCTTAGTTCAAAGGGTCCACTGTCATCACCTGGGTCAACTCACTCAAGGAATTTGGCGAGGCCCAGACCAATTCCCGGAAACACCTCAACAGTCAATGGTTGAAGTCTCCAAAGCGAGACCACAAAAGAATGAAATTGGAAATTCCCCGCGGGGATTTAAAGGAGCCCATTCAAGCAGGCATCATATTTTTATGCAGGATTTTCGGATGGCCCCATGCCTAGGGATTCTCGGCATGGATGTACTATTTTCTATACTACATCACCACACACAATAGGACCTTCAATTGGGCAGCTATCATAGCCAACCATGTGGATACATAGATGAGGACCATCGCCCAAACCTCTCAGTTTTATATGACTTCATATGTGTTGTGGGTGTTAGCACAACAAAGGCCAGCTTTTCCAGGTTTGGGAATAGCTGGAGAACTCTGAAATGGTCTAGGACAGGTCACACCATGGCATCATTATCCACAGTTACAGTGGCAGCTCAGTTTCCTAAACTTCTGTTGGGTAAATGACACATTCATTTACCATAATATCTTAACCCTTACCCAGGATTTTGGGTACAAATTATCACAGGTGATAATGACTCTGGTCAGCTCTTACGACCAGTATTTTATTCAGTTCTAGCATCACACCTACATTAGGGTGACAGGCTTCAATGGAAAGCCCTATCTTCTTCCTCGGTATTGTGGGGACAAGATTATTCTTTTAGAGTTTTGCAGGCAGATGATGGATCTGCATGCCTTCTTCACATTAAAGAAGGTCGTCAATATCTCATTCCCTTTCTCTTATGGGAATTACACTTGCAGCCTTGCCGCAGTCTAGGAGGCAGATAATGAACTGAAGAGATTGGGGCTAGTGGAATTCCACCACGCTTGGAAAAATTATAATCCCTACGACAAGATTGCCGCAGCATTACCTTAGGCGTCTGAGCCCCATGAAGTGGACATTAAGGACTTCTGGACAGACTGACTGGACAGTTTTAATCTCCAGACATGACATAACACAAGGATGAGCAAAGGGCTCATGAAAGCGCTAGACATCTGGACCTTCCCGAAGGGATTTAAGGATGATGGGCCATTGGAGGATCCAACATATAAAGGACAAGGGCTAGATAAACAAGATCTTCCTTTGGTGGATTGGTCCATCTCAGAGGACCTAATAATTGAAGGGGTAAGCTGCCCCATTTTGGAGGCAAGTCACTAGTACTTTGCCCGAGTGTGTCCTAAAAGCACCTAAAAGAAATCAATGGTCAAGAAGACCATCCCCTCTCCAATTGGCGCCGAACCTTCTTCATTTTTCATTCCTACTAAAGCAAGCACGAGTAAAGGGAAAGGGAAAGAGGGTGCCCTGGTTCCCAAGGTGCCTCCCTAGGTTCCTACAATTCTAATGGCCCACCTGCATCAACAAATGGAGTCAGAAAAGTTGACCAGTCAGTAATTAAGCATGCAAGTATCTGCCAGTCTCCCTATAACTCCAATGACATTTGTTCACCTAGCAGGGTCCTCCTCATTGGCAGCCATGATGACCAAATAGACTTTTGCTGAGGCAGAGTCTACTAACATTCTGGATACCAGGGCTGCCCTCATAAGGAAGAAGAAAATAGTGGTGACCCCACACCCAATGCTGCCGCCAGCCCCAGCATGCCAGAGATGCCCCCTATAGATGTAAGTTTGGACTCTACCAAACTTAAAGATATCTCAGACTCCTCGCCCCCACACGATAATTTTGATGACACCTTCTTGGTGGAGAAGCTCTTGGAGATTCAACATGGTATAAGTCATGCGGTGGAGGAAATCATAGCTCAGGACAAAGAAGAGATCCCTATAGAGAATGAAATCCTGGCAGAGAAAGATACATCAGAGCAAGAGGCTTAGGAAGAAATACAGACGGAACCTAAGCAAGAGAGGATAGCGGTCCAAGAGACTGAGAACACACCAAGGCAGCCCAAAAATGTACAACCAAAAGTCAGAGAACCCAAACCTGAGGGAATAACCGTACCTCCAACCATCATGCTTCAAACACCTTTGGTAACTTTGGGTGACCAAGTGCCTTAGAGCACTTTCAGTGAGGTAGTAACAGTGGTCGCCTTGCTAAATTTTGGCCAGAGACCCCACGCACCTTTGGAGGATGTCCACATGGAGGAGAACACTCCAATAGATGAAGCCAATTTGGCCTAGGAGTAGTAGCAGAAAATGGACCAAGAAGTCCCAGATAAAGAAAATGAAGAAATAGTTGGCACTAGGAGGGACGAAGTCCCTAAGAATATAGAAGAGATTGAGACCAGAGAAAAGATTTTGGATAATACTACAAAAGATACTAGCATGGTGGAAAACATCAAGGGATCTGGAGAACGCGAAGAGGAACAGGAACATGAAGAACTAGAATGAGAGCGAGAGAAGGAGCCCGAAGATAATGTAGATTCTGGAAATGTGCCACTAGATTCTAAAAGGAATCTTGATGAACAGGTCTTGATAACGAAGCCACCCTAGCTGGCCCAATAGCTGGTGGAATCTAAGAAGAGAAAAGCCCTAGCAGCGTCCACAAGCGGTCCACTCTTGTTGGCTGAAATGATGGCCAGGAGTACAAAAGCTAAGAATCCCAAGAAGGCACAGGTAGTCCATACTCTCTGAACTTGTCCCACCGGTATTATAGTTGCAACCATCACAACACCCCCTCTTGATGTAGATGCAGCGATCGTAAGGCCCGAAGAATACAATGTAACAGAGAAAGCATTGGGGAAGAGGGATAAGCAAGGCAAATTGGACTTTCTGAAAGAAGCCACCAAGGCAATAGAGGCCAGATACCTCAAACAAGGCCAAAAGCTGCAAGAGGAAAGAGAAACAAATGCCAATCTCCTCACACTTCTGGTAGAATTGACACAGCCCTTGTCAGAGGTCCACCGCGGAACCCCTTCCTCTAGATTGCCACTTGCATAGGGTGACGTGGATTCTCTGAAAATAATGAAGAAGAAAGCATAAGCTGTGGACAGGTGGACCACCAAGCAAGTGACTGCAATGAGAGAATTTTTGGCGGTGTCCCTCCTAGACCTTTACAGGGTTGATTCTTCTCTTAGCCATGCGAAAGGCTCTGCTATTATATGGGAGCAAGATCTAGCAAAGTATGAAAAGTGGAAGGCCGGGCTAGAAGAGATCCACAACATTGGCGAATAAATTGCCACAGAGTCCAAAATTTTGGGAGAAGAATCATATGATTCCCTCCAAGTCTAGTACTCTAGACTTGTCCTCAAGATTGAGGTGTGCAAGGAACTGGTTAAGACCCTGAAAGATAAGGTAACAGCAGCTAGATATCCCTTGGGTTTGTTTAAGGCATTTGTGGTCAGGGTATCACAAGTTGATCCCTTCACCACTGACACATGTGCCACGGAGGACTATGTATCCACCAACTAGAGATTTTGACTAGGGCAGGCTATCCAGGTTGTCTAAAACTATGATCTGATCGCATGATGCCATCAAAATGGTGGATGAATTCCCGAATGGGGCCGGAGAAGTTGAGGAGGCATTGGAGGCTATCCATAGTCGGTGGGATAGCATCTGAAGTATAGATGAAGAAAGCATAGGCCAAGTTTTAGAGGCTTGGGAAAAATCATAAGGGGCAACAAAGTCCTCTAGATTCTGGCGATGTTCAGCGGAAATGTTTTTGTATTCATTCATTCTTTTGGAACGCCAGTTCCTAGATCTCAGAGTTCTAGATCCCACATTTTTTTATTCTTTACGTGACCCATGTCTTGGTTCCCAAAGCCGACTGGTCACTTTCAAGGTATTTAATAAAGGTTGTCAGAAGGTGGGTAACTGCAACAAGGCACGTCAGCTCAACAGGAGGTTTTCTGACAGATGGTCTTCCTGAGGCGCCGCTTCAACATTACACCTGGCACATCAGAGACAAGGAGCTACCCTCCCATTTATGAGGCATGTAGCCTTGATCCCTGGGGGATCAGATTTCTTCTCTCTCATCCTGGCTCTCTTCTCAAGGCCGATTCTTCCACTCTGCTTTTCTTGTCTTATTATTCTGACATGTTAGACCTTTTTCGTCTTGAGGCCTTTTGTAGCATGGTGCAGGTAGTACCAGCCACCAGATATTGTATTATATTGTAAAGTGTAAAGTAAGTTAGGTTTAGGTTTAGGTCAAGTGATGTGTATAAATAATAAGTCCAACCTCATTCCAAGGGTTGGCAAAATTGATGATTTTGTAGTTTATAGCTAATAGTAATTTGGTTTTCTCAGTTCTTAGTTGCAGAGCTCAATGCTCCATAGTTTCTAAGCTTTTAGTAGTTAAATTCTCCCTTGGAGCCACCATTGTACCATGCACCAATGCTTGCTGGAAGAAATTTTAATGAAGAAGGAAGAGTTCTCTCAATGATGTTGTTGGCATTCTGTCTTCTGGGTTAACGGTATTTTATGTTTTGTGTTCTTCATGTCCTTTGCTCTGATACTTAAAGTAGATTAATGACCTGCTTTCCTTTGCTACTGATAAAATATGAACTGATGGTTGTATATTTCTTCTGTATTTAGTGTAGTGTGTTAGAGCATTGTTGATGTCTTGAATATTTTGTATAACTATAGGTAGATGAAATCTCTCTAACTCTGCGGTATCTTTTGAAGTTTATTTGCAAAATGAATGCGCGCTTGCAGGAAACCCCGCTCACTTGAATCCACAGAGAGGACGAGTTGAAGATAACCAGCTATCCCCCTCAAAAAAAAATAGTCACATCCCCCAACTGAGCCTCGCATCATCGAGACCTGACTCTCACGTGCTTGGAGGCCCAGGGAATCTCATTTCCTCAGACAACCTTTATAGGTGAAGTTTGTCGGTACCCCGGTACCCGATGACAACTTACCTCTGTTGAAAAACCCAGTCACAAAGTCTTGTCAACAGAAACAAGCGCTAGAAGGAAGGCATGAACTCGTCCCCCTCTAAGGATTCTAAATTTACACCGCCTGAGGGGTTTCCCAAGTCATAGTTTTATTAGTTAAGCCTTCAGTGGGATTAGATCATTCTCACTAGCAAGATTCAAAAGAGTCCTTATATCAGCTCTCAACCCTGGAAGGTTTTTTGAACTTGAGTCTCCTGCTCTAAAGAAATGAACCCCGAAAGTCAAGTCAGCCACCATTGTCTGGGGATCTAGCATACCACAGAATACCCAAGTCCCTCAGGCAATCCCAGGAACTACTGCTCAACCCAATCAAAATCCAATTCCCCCAATGATTGTATATTTTGGAAATACAGGGTCCCCAATGGGAAATTTTTCGGGTGCAGCCAACGATTTACCTTCGCACCCCAAAAAGATTTGTCCCTGATATGAGCACTTAGGTTCACAAACCATAGAAGAGAATCTGTAGGCATACAAAGATGCCATGAACTGACATCAGATCCAACACTAAGACATTATGACCCAGATGTTCCCTCTGTCCTTGGGACAGAATGAACTGAACTGGTACCTTAACTTTCCCGCCAACTCCATTAACAGTTGGCAGGACATAGAAGATGCCTTCCTAGTTGCCTTTTGTGTACACGTGGACCCAGCGTGGTCCCACAGTAATTTCATTTCTATCAGAAAGGAACCAAATGAACCCCTTGCAACATTCAACTACCAGTTCCAATGTGCCTTGAAGCAGTGCATGGGTCCCTTCATCCCATCCGCAGAAGTGACTATCTAGACTTATCTCAATGCGATGGACCCCTTCGTTGCCACTCTCCTTTGGATAACTACCATTCTGGGTGACCAGAACACTTTGGAGAAGGTTTACAACCTAGCCTTAGAGCTGTCCTATGGCCTCAACAAATTCCTGGGTGGGATTGGGTAGAGCACGCCATTCAACATGATCCCTGGTGGAACTCCTTATGCTGGGAGATATAACCCTAATCTGGCAATGGGTTCCCCCATGATGGCCATGAATCCCCCGCCATCACCGATAAACTAGTAGGCCCAGTACGTATACCCATCACAGACCCAGAAAATATTAGGTCTAGAAACTCTTCCTTGGAACCAACCGTAGCAAGTGCAACAACCACAGACACAACCGACCGGAGTTCCTTTCTTCTAGTCATTCACGGCTAGAGGATTGCCGCCCGCAACTCTGACTAACACTGCCACTTTCCCAGGGAACCAGCAACAACAACTGTCACACTGTGACACAAACACCCAGTTGACCGCCGAGGTTAGATCCCTCCAACGAATGTTGTCCATGCTGACTGTGGACATGGGTCAACTAAAAGTAGGGTCTTACGCACCCCAGAATTCTAATTCCCAGAGAGGGAATATTTTCTCCAACCAACGAAATAACAATGTTGAAGGAAGAAATTTCAATAATGGGCCCCAGCCCAACCAACAACAATGGAATAATAATGCAAATGTCAGAGGTCTACCTCCAAACCAAAATGCCAATCAGAGTGGTGCTGGACCATCCCATTTCACGCCAGTTGCAGACTTCTAGCCCATGACCAATTGGTGTAGATTGCATGACACAGGCTCCCACAATAAGGTAAATTGTGCCACGCTGGAGAAATTCATCATCATTTCCCAGCTGGACAGACAACAAGCATCTGATCCTACTCCCCCAGAGCCTCCTTTGTAAGATCCCACTCATGGTGCATTCACCTGTGAGACCATCTTCTTTGGGGTAGATAGAGAAGATGAAGAAGAATCAAAACTATAGGGATTATTTAATGAGTCAATTCTGGTCTTCAAGGCCAATGCCTTCACCAACCCAAGGGCTCCCTACAATAATCAGATTTAGGCTGGTAAAGGACCAGTTTACACGCCCACACCTCCTAAAGAAACCCCTCCCTGGGACAATACAACTAATCAGTTTGTCCCTCCAAAAGGTTCTAGCTCTAACCAAGCAAAGGACCCAGTCGAGGGAAGCCACCAATTCCCAGGAGGAAGGTTTGATATCACGAAGGTGTTAGAACAAACCACCACCTCCATGACCTTGATGGAGGTTTTACTAAACTGTCCTGAGCAGAAGAAGTCTCTTCTGAAGCTCTTAGGGAACATGAAAGCCATCAGTCGCCCACCCAAGACTGTCTCTTTTGAAGATGCTAACGCGACTGTCTTCCAAGGAAACACTGAAGATCCTCCCTTCCTGCTGGGCCTGAACATACAAGGGAAAAACATACACAACTGCCTAGTAGATTTTGGGGCTTCCGGCAACATCATGTCATTATCCATATGCCAGAAGCTCAAATTCTGACCCACCTTGTCTAATGGTGCAGTAATTCAACTGGATAAAATTATTGTGAAGATGGTGGGTGAACTAAGGAATGTCCAGATTCAACTTATCCAAGACCCTAGGATATCCAGCATGATTGACATCCAAGTGGTGGACATCCCAGAGACTTATGGGATGTTGCTAAGTCAGAATTGGTCTAAGTCCCTGAATGGGTATTTCTCGACCGACTTCTCCCACTTATGGCTCCCCTAGGAAGGAGAATCTAACAAGATTCAAGTTGAAAGTGAGCCCCAGATGAAATAGGCCCTCACCAAAGTTGGTAGGGTGAATGAGGTCTTGTTCTCTGAGACTTCCCCAGGGGTGTACCAACCCCTTGAAATCTTAACATTCAATTTCACACCCGGGGAGGATCCCATATTTCAGTAGAAAACCCAGGACCTAGAAGAAAAATTTAGGGTTGAGGTTAACTCTTAGGGTGCCATAGTGACCCTCGCCACACTCTTGTTCAGCACTTGGTGTCGGGTACATTACCAGAAACATTTAGAGCTAGAGTGTGAGCCTTTCCTTGCCACTTCCACTTGGCACATCGATGCCCTCCAGAGAAAAGAACACACAACCGATTCCGTGGGACTTAGTACCCATGCTGGAGATGCCTCTTCAGCATCATTTGTCCAGGAATCCCAACCAGAAGTCCCTCCAGAGGTAAACCTCACCCACGTATCATCAACGCTGGAGGAAACTCCTCCCAAGTCTCCCAAAAACAATCTAAAGACCACTTCGTCTTCCTAGTCCCAGACAACAAATAATGACTTATGGACCCTTAAGTTTGATGGGTCCCGATCCAAATAGGGTTGTAGGGCCGGAGTGGAATTAATCAACCCGCAGGGAAAATCCTTCCTTGCATCCTATAGGCTATAGTTTAACTACATGAATAACATCACAAAGTATGAGGCTTTGGTCCTCAGACTCCTATTTTCACTAAGGAAAGGAATCACTCACCTCCGAGCCCTAGGTGATTCAAAGTTGATTCTCAAACAAGTCCGAAGTCAATACACTTGTCATGATAAGAGGTTGGTTGCATACCGCAACTGGGCATGGAGCCTTATTCAATATTTTGATGCCTTCGGTATCAATCTTATTCCCTGGAGACTCATAAGTTGGCTCAACTTATTGACCAGGATAAAGCTCTTTAGTGCTCTTTGTTTCCTCTGTTGTTTTGTACTCTTTGGTATTCAATAAAATTTTTACCCTCTTTTAGTTTATTCCCTGAAGACAGAATTATGTCCTGGATGCCCTTGCTATTTTTTCCAGTACACTTGAGCCCATGGCCGGCTCACAACTCGGGATATTTTCTATTGAGATGATCCCCACCCTGTCCATTCCAGATAATGTCACCCATTTTCAGGTCTTTGAGGATGATTAGCATATCCTGGCCTTCATGGCCAATGTTGGCATCTTCGAAGACCAGATAGTGGAAGAAAAGGATCACGATGATACTGGGTAGGGTGACAAAGATGATGGGATCATGAATCTGCCAACCAACACCATTCCTAAGGGGATGGTTTCACTTGAACGAATCTTCAAATCAGACCCTCGGGGCTGGAAAAATATATCATCCTCCTCTGAGGGAGAAAAATTTGAGAAAGTGAACATCGGCTAGCTCGGTGAAGAGAAGATGATACACATTGGTACCTCCTACTCCCCTAAGGAGAAGGAGAAGATTCTCACAGTTCTCTGAGAATACATAGATGTAATTGCGTGGGGGTATGAAGATCTAAAGACATATGACACATCCATCATGACTCATACCATCCCACTAAAAATTGATGCTAAGCCTTTTCAGCAAAAGTAGTGATTGGTCAACCCATTGATTGAGCCTCTGATTCACTAGGAGGTGCAAAAACTATTGTCAGCCCAGATAATCTTTCCAATCCATCATACTACATGGGTTTCCAATCTAGTCCCTGTGAGAAAAAAAAGTGGCAAGATCCGCCTTTGCGTGGATTTCTAAAATTTGAACAAGGCCTCAAAGAAAGATAATCACCCTCTCTTGTTGTTGGACGAGGTGTTGCAAATAGTGAACAGATCCCAAATGATGTCTTTCTTGGATGGGTACTCTGGGTATAACCAAGTCATGGTTAAATACGAGGATAGAGACAAAACAACATTCACCACCAAGTGGGGAATGTTTGCTTACCAGAGAATTCCCTTTGGCTTGATTAACATAGGGGCTACATTTTAGAAGGCCATGGACATTGTGTTCGAGGGTCTTGTGAACCAGTGTATAATCATCTACATGGATGATTTGACTGTCTTTTCCCAGGATAGGCGTGATCATCCCACCCACCTCGCCTAGATTTGTGAGAGATGCCGTCAGTATGGAATATCCCTCAACCCTAAGAAATGCATATTTGGAGTCACTAAAGGGAATTTTCTTGGGCATATTGTCTCTGAGAAGGGTATATCCATTGACCCTGAGAGAGTTGAAGCACTGCTAAACCTGCAAATGCCCAGCAGCAAGAAAGAGATGAGATCTTTCTTTGGAAAGATCAATTTTGTCTGGTGATTCATCACTGGATTCACTAAGATCATAAATCCACTCAACGAAATGATGAATAAATATACAAAAATTGAGTGGAGTCCTGAAGAAAAGTGGGCATTCTCCCAAATCAAACAAACAATAACGAAGGCACCAGTTCTAGCTAGTTCAAACTACTCCCTCCCTTTTTACATTTATTCCTTTGCTTCGCCGCATTCTATCATGGTAGTATTGACCCAAAAGGTCGAAGTGGAAGAATGACCAATAGCTTTCATGAGCTCCCCCTTCAAGAATTCCAAATTCTGGTATTCATCATTGGAAAACTAGGCCTTTTCTCTTGTTTGCGCCATGAAGAAATTCTGGCATTACATTCTTCGGAGCAAGGTGCATGCTATCATCCTAGACCAGGTGGTGAAATCTCTGCTGATGCAGAGTGTATTGGGTGAAAGATAGGGGAAATGGATGGCCATCCTCCAGGAATATGATTTGGAAATGCAACCCATGAAAATAGTCTAAGGCCAGGGACTAAGTAGAGCGATGGCAGAAGAGACTCCCCACATCGAATATCAAATATATATGGTGGATTCCATCACTCGAGATCCATGGTACACCAACCTGCTGTACTTATTGTTGAATAACAGATGCCCAGAGGGATTGCCTCCAATAAAACACCGGGCCTTGCAGTTGAAAATTGCACACTTCATGATCAAGAACTCCACGCTTTTTCGTAGGAATTATGAGGGAGTGTACCTTCAGTGCATTGATAGGGTTCAAGCTACAAAATAATTCAAGAATTTCACGGGCAGTTTGGAACCGGGCATGGCTTAGCTGATGCCACAACTCATCAGATCCTTTGGGCTAGATACTATTGGTCATGTATCTTTAAATATGTCTACACTCACGTTTGGAAGTGCCATACTTGCCAAACAGTGGCACATCATGAGCGGAACCCAGCCATGCCTTTACATCTAGTTTTCAAAGCTAGACCCTTTGCCCAATGGGAATTTGACATTATTGGGGAAATCAACCCCAACTCGTCTGCCAACCACCAGTATATCTTGACTGCTACCGATTATTTCACCTGGTGATCTAAAGCCATACCTTGTAAAAACAATACAGCAGACGTAGTTATCAAATTCTTGGAAGAAAACATCGTCACAAGGTTTGGAATGCCTTTTTCTATAGTATGTGACAATGGTCTGGCATTTTCTTTGGCACAATTACTAGAATGGACCTATGACTAGAAGGTCACTCTGAAGTTCTCTAGCAACTATTATCCCCAGGGGAATGGTGTTGTTGAATCAACTAACAAAAATTTGCTTGAAGTGATCAAACACCTGTTAGAACAGAATCCCCAGGATTGGTACCAAAATCTGAGATTCACCCTCTGGGTGGATTGCATTCAAATTAAGGCCACCCTAGGGACATCCCCATTCCATCTGGTTTATGGATAGAACCCATTGTTCCCAATCAACTTACAAATCTCAGTCTTATAGTTCATGTAGGAATTCAGCAACCCAGACAATATTCTGGAGGTTCGGCTCCTGAATCTAGTGCGGATGGAGGAGCAAAGAGACATGGCACTTGAACATTTTGCGCATCACCAAGCAGTGGTAAAATGATGGTTTGACCGAAGAGCCCAGTATAAGGCATTTCATATTTCATACTTGGTCCTCCTATGGGATAAAGCCCGGGAAAAGAAAGGAAAGCACACCAAATTCCAACGGCTCTGGCTTGGACCATATTTGATCTCAGAGATCTGCGGGGCAAATACCTATCACCTTAGTACTATGACCGGGGAACCCGTCCCATTTCCTATCAATGGACAGTTCCTTAAACATTATTTTGAGTAAGGCAGGTTTGTCCAAAATTGTACTATATGTAAATTTTCTTACTTGTAAATATCTCTTTCCTAGTGCCCCATTCGGGGTGCCTTTCTTTGTAAGTAGTTTTGCTAGTGGTCCTACGGGACCACTTCTTTTTCCTTTGGTTTTGCTTCTATTTTTTTATTTCTTTCCTGGGTTTCTATTATTTTTCTCCCCCTTTGTAGGCTGGTATGCTTCATATAACATCTAGTCTCTGGGATGGTACCTTCCGTATTTGGTTGAATTCAGAATCTATTGTTAGCATGGTGGAACTGGTCTTGCCTTCGGAGTTATTTTGTAAGTTTGGTAATGAGCTATGAGTAATCTTCATCAGATTTATCCCCAAAATTCTAGCAATCAGTTAAATCAAAAGTAGAAGGGAACAAGTAATCGGACACACTGAGGGTAGATCGGTTGCACTAGTTTGTTGGCCCAAGTCTGAACTTTTAGAACTCTTTCTGGGTTTGGAATTTTTCTTCCCCATTCAAAAAATTGAGGTGGGTGGAAGGGTGAAACCAGTACCGCCATTAAATTTAGCTAAGCTCAAGCTTAATGGGGAAAGAAGTACCGCCCTCCCATCCAGAAAAGAATAAAATGATAAGGAAAGAAAAGATGGGATGAAAACTCTGGTATCCGGGAGGAATGAGAAAACTTGACGACTGTGGATCGATACATTTAGTGCCTCTTCTCTGCTTCTCCCAGAGGTCATCGGCTTGATTTTCTCTTTCCAAGCACACACTTCACAACTGATAAAAGACCACGGGTTGAATCATGCATGAGCCAAATTTTCTCAAACGCTTCACGCCTTGCATACAGGGTGCTCTGAGTAATGATTGGTTCTGGTTTTACTAACCATAGATTCTGCAGTTCTCAAATGTGCTAAGGAATTCATCTGAGATAGTCACCATTTTTTATGCCCTTCATACCCATCCCTACATTTTGTGTGCAAAATGTTGGTCCCCTTTTTCTCTTTTTGGCTCTTGCCTTATTTTCTATTTTTTTTGTTCTTGGTTATTTTCTTCTCCAGATTTTCCTTCTCGCAAGGTTTGTTTTCTTTTGTTTGTCTTTCGTGTCTCCAGGACCCAATCCTGGAGTTGGTTGTTTCTTTTCCAGAGCCAGATTCTGGACTCTAGGATTCTCTGTCGTTATGTCTTCTTCTCATAAGAAGGTATGGTCACACGGAATCCCCAGGCCTGAAGTTCGGAGGTCTTCCTGTTCCAAAGTTTGTGGAGAGAAGGGTAACTTTCTTTTACCTTGGGTATAAATAGAAATTACTTGTCACTTTCATAGTTACCATGACTAAAACACTTAGAGCTTTCAGAGCGATTCCTTGGTGATTTGAGGTGTGATTAAGTAAGAATTACTCTGAGCTTAGTGGACTATTACGAGTTGATTTTCGGTGACTATTCATGACCGCTGAAGGTTGAAGTTGTTGCAGAGTGGTCCTAGTGCCTTCTCTCCTTGTCATTATTTGGATTTTTAGGTAGGTCCTTCTGGTTCCTGCCTCCGTTCTTTCAGTATTTGGTTTTGGTTTTTGTTTCGTTCTGGTTTGTGCTTTTGTTTTTTGCGTCTTCTTCTTTTGGTTTGCCTCTCGTTGGTGGGTTGGCTCTGCCAAAGAGTTCTCCACCCTCTGCGCAGCTATAGATTAGTGTACATTTTGTATATTTTTTTAGGGTAGCTTCTATGTTAATATTGTTTATATCTCTGTAAATGATGTATATTTTTGTATATTTTGTGTATATCTATTTTGGCCCTCGGCCCTCTATAATTTTATGCATGTATATTTTTTGTATATCCTCTTGAGCTCATGAGTTCCTTGCACTCTATTGCGCATTCTTGCTTCATAAGGCCAAGATTGTCGAGATGGAGTCACCACAATTCAAACTTGGCACCTTGCTAGTTTGAGCCATGGTGGCTTTCTCTCTCCTCTGTCTCATCACATTTATGGCGAGATTAATTTCCCATGAGTGGGTATTCAAACCATGTCCCATCTCGCACTTAATTCCCCCGTATCAGCCCATTTGTCACCATAAATGTCATAATGTTGCCTATCATCCTACCATGTGCCAACACACATCGACTAAAGTATGGCTTATTGCCAGTCACATCGGCAATGGCTAAGTAGTCCAGACTCCGGACCTTCAGCAAGACCTTGTCTTTCACTTCTTCATGCCACCTTGTTTAAATGCTTCGGAATGCTAAGTCATGTTCATTCCAAATACTCTAGAACTTTTTATGTATGTACCAACACTTGTTTTACAGGTGCGGGTTGGGGAAGAATCTCCCAGAGTTGTAACTCATTTTTATATATATGTCCTGAAATTTTTTTGGTCTTGCAGGTTGCAGATAGATTAATCAAAGATGTCTGACATTATTGCCCCTCCTGATAGTCTGGAACTACCTACCACTTCCACCCGAGCAGCTACAAAGACAAAGATGGAAAGAATGCTAGTGAAGCTGCCCCTAACCTCCAAATATCCAAAGGAGGGAGCTATTGCATGGTCCAAGGTGGACTCCAAAGTCCAGGAAATCACAGATACGAACCCCGAAACTTGGGCCAAATTGCAAGGTCTAATCCAGACCATTTAAAGGTTAAAGGCCAAAGGAAACAAAATGGCCACTTGTTTGGCCGCCTCCAGCATCATAAAGGCTACAAACTTCCCATGTTCAGTGTAGTCACCAAAATTAATAAAGCAGCTCGCAGTACTATACAACGCACCTACTCACACAGTCCTGCTTTCGAATCCCCGACCACTGCAATACCCTGCCACAATCGTCACCTTGGACGCTCCAACCTTTGCTTCCAGGTTGGGGATTCCTCAGTTCAAAGGGTCCACTGTCATCACCTGGGTTGACCCACTCAAGGAATTTGGTGAGGCCGAGACCATTTCTTGGAAACACCTCAATAGTCAATGGCTGAAGTCTCTAAAGAGAGACCACAAAAGAATGAAGTTGGAAATTCCTTGCGGGGATTTCAAGGAGCCCATTCAAGCGGGCATCATATTTTTATGCAGGGTTTTCGTATGGCCCCACTCCTGGGAATTCTCGGCGTGGATGTACCATTTTCTATACTACATCTCCACACACAATAGGACCTTCAACTAGGTGGCTATCATAGCCAACCATGTGGATACATAGATGAGGACTGTCACCCAGACCTCTCAATTTTATATGACTTCATATGTGTTGTAGGTGTTAGCAAAACAAAGGCCAGCTTTTCTAAGTTTGGGAATGGCTGGAGAACTTAGAAATGGTCCAGGACAGGTCACACCATGGGATCATTATCCCTAGTTATAGTGGGAGCTCAGTTTCCTGAACTTCTGCTGGGTAAATGATGTGTTCATTTACCATAATATCTTAACCCTTACCTGGGATTCTGGGTACAGATTATCACAGGTGACAATGACTCTGGTCAGCTCTTACAGCTAGTATTTTATTCAGATCTGGCATCACACCTACATTAGGGTGACAGGCTTCAATGGAAAGCCCTATCTTCTTCCTTGGTACTACGGGGACAAGATTATTCTTTTAGAGTTTTGTAGGAAGATGATGGATTTGCACGCCTTCTTTACATTGAAGAACGTCATCAACATCCCATTCCCTTTCTCTTGTGGGAATTACACATGCATTCTTGCTATAGCCCGGGAGGCAGATAATGAATTGAAGAGCTTGGGGCTGGTGGAATTCCACCACGCCCAGAAAAATTATGATCCTCACGGCAAGATTTCCGTAGCATTACCTTGAGCATCCGAGCCCCATGAAGTGGACATTAAGGACTTCTAGGCAGACTGCCAGGATAGTTTTGATCTCTGGACCTGATAGAACACAAGGATGAGAAAAGGGCTCATGAAAGCGCTAGATGTCTAGACCTTCAGAAGGGATTTAAGGATGAGAGGCCGCTAGAGGATCAAACATACAAAGGACAAGGGCTAGATAAACAAGATGTTCCTCTAGTGGATTGGTCCATCTTGGAGAACCTAACAATTAAAGGGGTAAGATGCCCCATTTTGGAGGCAAGTCACCAGTACTTCACCTGGGTGTGTCCTAAAAGCACCCAAAAGAAATCAATGGTCAAGAAGACCATCCCCTCTCCAACTGACGCCAGACCTTCTTTGTCTGCCACACCCGCTAAAGCAAGCACGAGTAAAGGGAAAGGGAAAGAGGGTGCCCCAGTTCCCAAGGTGCCTCCCCAGGTTCCTACACTTCTGATGGCCCACCTGCATCAAAAAATGGATTCAGCAAGCTGACCAGTCAAAAATTAAGCATGCAAGTATCCGCTGGTCTCCCTATAACTCCAATGGCATCTTCTCGCCCAGTGGGATCCTCCTCGTTGACAGCCATGATGACTAGACAGACTTTCACTGAGGCAGAGTCTACTAACATTTTGGATACTGGGGCTTCACTCATAAGGAAGAAGAAAATAGTGGTGACCCCCACACCCAGCGTAGCTGCTAGCCTCAACATGCCATAGATGCCCCTTGTAGATGTAAGTTTGGACTCTCTCAAACTCGAAGATATCTCAGACTCCTCACCCCCGCATGACAATTTTGATGACACCTTCTCAGCGGAGGATCTCCTGGAGATTCAACATGGTATAAGTCATACGATGAAATAAATCACAACTCAGGACAAAGAAGAGGTCCCTATAAAGAAGGAAATCTCGGTGGAGAAAGATACATCAGAGAAAGAAGCTCTGGAAGAAATATAGATGGAACCTGAGAAAGAGAGTATACCGGTCCAGGAGACTGAGAACACACCAAGGGAGCCCACAAATGTACAGTTGATGTTCAGAGAATCCAGACCTGAGGGAACAATCATACCTCCAACCATCATGCTTCAAACACCTTTGGTGACTTTGGGTGACCAAGTGCCCTGGAGCACTTTTGGTGAGGTAGTAATGGCGGTCGCCTTGCTAAATTTTAGCCAGAGACCCCACCCACCTCCGAAGGATGTCCCGATGGAGGATAACACTCCAACAGATGAAGATAATGTGGCCTAGGAGAAGCAGCAGCAAATGGACCAAGAAGTCCTAGATAAAGAAAATGAAGAAATAGCTGGCACCAGGAGGGATGAAGTCCCTAAGAATATAGAAGAGATTGAGACTGGAGAAAAGATTCTGGATAATACTACAAAAGATGCCAGCATGGCGGAAAACATTGAGGGATCCAGAGAACACAAAGAGGAATAGGAACAAGAAGAACCAGAATGAGAGTGAGAGAAGGATCCCGAAGATAATGTAGATTCTAGGAACGCGTCACCAAATTTTGAAAGGAATATTGATGAACAGGTCTTGATAATGAAGCCGCCCCAGCCACCTGAATGGCTAGTGGAATCTAAGAAGAGGAAAGCCCCTTCGATGGCCACAAGTGCTCCATTCTCATTGGCCAAAATGATGGTTAGGAGTATGGAGGCTAAGAAGCCCAAGAAGGCACAGGTAGTCCATACTCTTCGGACTGGTCCCACCAGTATTACAGTTGCAACCATCGTAACACCCCCTCTTGATGTAGATGTAGCGGCCTTCAAGCCAAGACTACAACATAATAGAGATATCATTGGGGAAGAGGGATAAGCAAGGTGAATTGGATTTGCTAGAAGAAGCCACCAAGGCAATAGAGGCCAGATACCTCAAACAGGGCTAGAAGCTGCAAGAGGAAAGAGAAACAAATGCCAATCTCCTCATACTTCTGGCAGTTATGACATAACCCTTGTCAAAGGTCCACCCCAGAACCCCTTCCTCTGGATTGTCTCTTGCATAGAGTGACATGGATTCTCTGCAGATAATGAAGAAGAAAGCACAAGCTGTGAATGGGTGGGCCACTGAGCAGGTGACTGCAATGAGAGAATTTTTTGTGGCATCCCTCCCGGACCTTTACAGGGTCAATTTTTGCTCTTAGCCACGTGAAAGGCTCCACTATTATATGGGAGAAAGATCTATCAAAGTATGAAAAGTGGAAGGATGGGCTAGAAGAGATCTGCAACATCGGTGAAGAAGTCACCACAGAGTCCAGAATTTTGGGAGAAGAATCATATGATTCCCTCCAAGTCCATTACTCCAGACTTGTCCTAATGATTGAGGTGTTCAAGGAACTGGTTAAGACCCTGAAAGATAAGGTAACAACAGCCAGATATTCCTTGGGTTTGTTAAGGAATTCATGGTCGGGGTATCGCAAGTCGATCCCTTCACCACCGACATGTGTACCCCAAAGGACTATGTCTTTAGCAAGTTCGATGAGCGGATGGAGTCCCTGTATCTACCAACCAGAGATTTTGACCAGGGAAGGCTATCTAGGTTTTCTAAAACTATGATCCGATCACATGATGCCATCAAAATGGTGGATGAATTCTGTAATGGGGCCAGAGAAGTTGAGGAGGCATTGGAGGTTGTCCGTATTCGGTGGGATAGCATCTGAAGTATAGATGAAGAAAGCATAGGCCAAGTGTTAGAGGCTTGGGAAAATTCATAAGGGGCAACAAAGTCCTCCAGATTCTGGAGATGTTTAGCATAAATGTTTTTGTATTCATTCATTCTTTTGGAACGCTAGTTCCCAAATCCTAGAGTTCTGGATCCCACATTTTTGTATTCTTTAAGTGACCCGTGTCCTGATTCCCAAAGCCAACTGGTCACTTTCAGGGTAGTTAATAAAGGTTGTCAAAAGGTGGGTAACCACAACAAGGCACATCAGCTTGATAGGAGGTTTTCTGACAAATGGTCTTCCCAAGCCGCTGCTTCAAGTTTACACCTAGCACATTAGAGATAGGGAGCTGCCCTCCCATTTATGAGGCATGTAGCCTTGATCCCCAAGGATCAAATTTCTTCTCTCTCATCCTAGCTCTCTTCTCGAGGCTGATTCTTCCACTCCACTTTTCTTGTCTTATTCTTCTGACATGTCAGACCTTTTCCATCTTGAGGTCTTTTGTAGCATGGTGTAGGTAGTACTAGCCACTAGATATTGTATTATATTGTAAAGTGTAAAGTAAGTTAGGTTTAGGTTTAGGTCAAGTGATGTATATAAATAATAAGTCTGACCTCATTCCAAGGGTCGGCAAAATTGATGATTTTGTAGTCCATAGCTAATAGCAATTTGGTTTTCTCAGTTCTTAGTTGCAGAGCTCAATGTTCCATAGTTTCTAAGCTTTCAGTAGTTAAATGCTCCCTTGGAGCCACAATTGTACCATGCACCAGTGCTTTCTGGAAGAAACGTTAATGAAGAAGAAAGATTTCTCTCAATGATGTTGTTGGCATTATGTCTTCTAGGTTAATGGTATTTTATGTTTTGTGTTCTTCATGTCCTTTGCTCTGATACTTAAAGTAGATTAATGACCTCCTTTCCTTTGCTACTGATAAAATATGAACTGGTGGTTGTATATTTCTTCATTATTTAGTGTAGTGTGTTAGAGCATTGTTGATGTCTTGAATGTTTAGTATAACTATAGGTAGATGAAATCTCTCTAACTCTGCGGTATCTTTTGTAGTTTATTTGCAAAATGAATGCACGCTTGCAGGAAACCCTGCTCACTTGAATCCTCGAAGAGGACATGTTGAAGATAACTAGCTATCCCCCTCAAACAAAAATAGTCACATCCCCCAATCGAGCCCTGCACCATCGAGACCCGACTCTCACATGCTTGGAGGCCTAGGGAATCTCATTTCCCTGGACAACCTTTACAGGCAAAGTTTTTCGGCACCTCGGTACCCGATGACAACTTACCTCTGTTGGCAGACCCGATCACAAATTATCGTCATAAAGGGGTTAATTCTTTTAATAGAGGATTATGTCAAGAAGAAAATTCCTGAGCCTATCCCGAAGAAGATTGACAATGCTAAGCGTAAGAGTATTGAAATGTCCTTTGGCAAGAATACCAGCAAATCCAAAGAAAAACCCGCAAGGGCCCTGTTGATGCTTATATCACTTTGCCAATCTATTATGACATTGAAGGAATGAAGACATATGATGATGACCTAGATATTGACTCTTCTGAGGAAGAGGGCCTTATGGGGAGTAGAGCAATAGAGAGGAGGCAAATACAGATACTCTCACCATCACTGATAATAAGGATGAAAAAGGGGAAAAAGAGGATACCCAGTATGAGACCCTAGATGAGATTTAGGAAAAAATTGACAACCTAGTGGATAATTACATTGATGACCAGCAGGAAGACGGTGAGGAGCACAATAATAGAAAAGAGGAAACCCTTGACAACTCGGAGAATGGGACAAATCTGGAGACAGATGTTCAAGGGAAAAACCAACCTGACAAAGGAATGAATGGGAATAAAGGTGAATGAGGTTTCTAAGAATGAACCGGAGGTGGGAGGTGTGAATATTTTTCTTAGAATAACTTTTTTGCCCTCGAAGCAAGCTGATTCTTGTTAGAGGAAGAACTTGTTCAGGATTGTGTGCAAGTCTGGTGGTAAATGTTGTAAGGTGATTTTTGATAGAGGGAGTACTGACAACCTAGGGGCTAAGGAGATGGTTCAAAAACTTAGTTTGAAAAGGTTGAGGCATCCTTGTTCTTATAGGATAAGTTGGTTACAAGTTGGTCATGAAGTAGAGGTCAAAGAGCAGTGCATGGTGAGTTTTCACATTGGTACTTATAGAGATTAAGTATTATGTGACATTGTAGAGATGAGTTCTTATCATGTTTTACTCAGTAGAACTTGGCAGTATGATAGAGAGGCTATTCATGACTATAAAATAAATTTAATTACTATCCTGAAAGATGGACATAAGTCTATTTTTCTTCCTTTGAAAGATGAAGGTGAAGGAAGGAGGAACTTGAGAATTGGTAGCAGATCTAAAATGGTTATAGTAGATGGTGCAGACATAAGTGTGCAGAGATATGAAGATAAATCAGCAAGTACTTGTGGTAAGGGAAAGAAGAAAAATAATCGAGGGAAGAGTGTGTCAGTTGAGGACTTGGAAGACATGTATATCAAGAACCAGTTTGGGATCTATGTGTTGAATCCCAACAAATGTTCATCCACCTTCTGAGAACATCTTTTCACACCTGGGGTGTCTGATGTAGGAGCATCCTAGGGTAGTTGGAAATCCTTCTCAACCAAAAATATGTTTTCTTTTGTTCTTTAGCTTGTTTGGAGACTGCTCGGTGAAGTGCTTTGTTACCCTATTGCTCGAGTGTGCTTGTTCTGAGTTGGTTTCTGTTGCTTGGATATGCTTGTTCTGAGTTAGTTTCTATTGCTCAGGTATGCTTTCCTCGAGTTGGTTTATGTTTCTTAGGTATGCTTATTCTGAGTTAGTTTTTGTTGCTCAGGTACGCTTGCCCCAAGTTGGTTTTCTATTGCTCGGTGATCTCTGTTCCCGAGTTGTTATTGCTCAATTTTTCTCTACCCGAGTTGCTTATCCTAATCTGGCTGACTTCTACATTTAATTTTTGTGGCATAATTAATGTGGGGTCTCTCATTGGATTATGTGTGGACCTAAATCTGGGTTCATGTGTTTTCCTTTATATTTTGTTATTAATTATAGCCAGCTGGTGCATTTAATATTTGTTCATCATAGAGTGTATGGTGGACTGGGTCATTTAATTATTGTTTGCAAGCTGGCTTGTGGAAATTTTGTATAAAAGGGAGTCTAGGTTGATATTTAGGGAAGATAGATGATGAGTAGATAGATAGAGGATAGAAGAGTAAGTTAATAAGCTGAAATATTGTAAGTTGTTGCAGATAGTTGTAAGTGGGTAGACAGAGATTGCAGATTTCTTGGTGGCTTGCGAGCACAAGTTCAGATCTAGTTTCTTCCACTTAGCTATAGGGTAGATGGATAGATTTGGATCCTGCAAGATCTTATTAAATCTATAGATATGATTGGCCCTAACCAGGAAGGCCTTACAGCCTGACATGTTGCATGTAATTGGAATTTTGAGATAACATAAGTTTATATTGATATATCTTGTGTTGTGTTATTTTTGCTGTGTGTTCTTGTTATTGGCTGCAAGTTTGGATAGTCCTTTATTTGATCCTCCGACCTTGTACTAATTTCATGGACACCTGAGATGGGATATGAAATTGCTCAACAACTATTAACCTTGAACATTGAAGCATTATTAAATCTACCAGTTAACAAAGAAGAAAAGAGGTATGGCACATTTGAGGAATCTTATAAAAGAATCACCTTGAAACTCAAAAAGAAAAGAATAGAAAGAAAAGTAAAGAAGACCATAAGTCAGTTGGAAGAGAAGTTTGTAATTGGTGAAGGTAGCAGTTCCATGAGTGAAAGAAAGAATAGCATCCTAGATTCTTATTCTAAGAGGAAAAGGAAGCTAGCAGATACTCAAAGTAAGACCCCAGAATTACCAACTCTAGAAGAAAATGGTATGGAAAAGAGTGATGAAGGTAAATATTCTAACCCTATGCCACCTGAGGCATCTCAAACTATCAAGAAAAAGACATATGTAAAGAGGAAAACTTGAGGAAAGACAAAGGTCTCTCCTAGAAAGAAGAAGAAGAAGAAGACATAAGTAGACAGTGAGAAAATTGATTAAGAGAAGGAAATCACTAACATGGGGAAGTCTAGAAAAACAAAATTCAATATTCCTAAAATTTCTACTGAAGTTGCAAAGGTAATTAGAGAACATGGAATAATAGGTAACATAAGTAACTTCAATTTCTCTAAACTATCTGATGAAGATGAGAAAATAATTAAGGATGTTATTGTATTTCACTTTCACAAATTCATCAGAACACCTAGTCAAATCAAACATCATATTGTTGATGAATTGTATGAAGAAATTAATGTTAGATGGGAGTCTGCAGTTGAAAATGAAAAGGAACTAAGCTAAAGTTCACTTCTTTATATACTATGACACATTTGACAGTAAAGGAAGTAGATGAAGCACTTGAAAAATATAAAGACAAATTCAGTATTGGAGACACGAGTGTAAAAATACAAGCTAGAAAGGAGAAAGATGTTGAAGAAGAGACGGTGGTGATATGGAAATAGATATTCAACATAGATGAATCATAGGTAATAGACACAATAGGTACATCTCAATTATATGATATTTTTACTTTGAAGAGTTAATGGGAGATATATTAGGTGGTATTCCAAATGTTGTTAGTCATGTTGACCTAACAAAGGATTCAGTTGATGATGTTATGGTTGAGCATATCACTGATAATCCAAACTCTCCTATGGTTGGAGATGAAACTAAAGATATACCACTTTAGTCTCCACTTGATGTAAGCCCAGTTGAGATCAATGATGATATATTTGATATTGAAACAAACAAGGTTGATGAGATAGAAAAGAGCAAGGAAATAGAATAGGTTACTAAGACCACAGATCAGCCAAAGGACACAAAAGAACAATTAAAGGATACAAAACAAGATGAGAAACAACAAGACCAAGAAAAGAACAAAGAGACAAACAAGGAAACTGAAACAAGTAACACTGGTACATGTGATAAAGTACTAAAGATGGAGTTGAGACACCAAAGGATAACACCACTAGTACTTCACAAACTAACACATGGGATACTAGTGAGAAAAAGAAAAGGAAGAGAATGGAAGAAGATGAAGAAGAAAATGATGAAGATGAAGAGGAAGAAGATGATCCAAAATTTTCTATTTTGGAGAAGGATGCTAACAATTTAAAGCCAAAATAATAGATACTATTTTCAAGGAAGTTGGTTGAAAAGGATGAAAACAACATAATAAATTAGAAGAAGTTCAAGAAGAAAATATTGAGGAAAGAAGTTGTAATACTTGTTGATCGAGTTCCTGATGTAGAACTTGATGAAGAAGCATCTATGATTTATCAACTCAAAACTCTAGTTGATGCAATTTCTAGTCTAGATCATGACATGGAAGAGGAGATGATCAAGTGAGAAGAGAAGAGATTAGAAAAAGAGATGATGGAGAAGCTACTGTAGAAGATTTCTCTTGAACAATTTTCATTGTTTGAACTGGTTAAGGAACTCAAGGAATCATTACTTAAAGTTGGAAAAATATTTAACAAAACATCTATTCTGAATAACTTCACTGCAGAGATTAAGACAAAGAAGGAAGAGCCAAAAATACAATTGGCTACACTTAACAATCAATTGGACCCATTGAATAGTTCCATGATTGATCATACTGAAAAAATGAAAGCATTGATATACAAGGAAATGGAACTCAAGGTGAAAGAGGATGGGATAATGATGACATTGTTGGAATCACAAGGATTTATAACTCCACACATGGACATTAATCAAGCATATCTTAAGAAATTTGAAGTACTGATAGGTACTCCAGACATGAGTACAATTGAAAGTATGGAGGATTTGGCTTCAGGCTTAAATGCTCATCACATTTCCTTAACAACACTAAAGGAATAATGGGGGCATTCACTTTCCATTGAAAAGGTACATTTCAAGACTGTATATGACATACTCTAAAGTTATGAACACCCTTGTACATACAATTTTTTATCATAGTCTTTGGCATTATTTTCAAAAAAGGGGGAATATATAGTAGATAAAAAAGGGAGAAAGTATATAGGAGTATATAGTCTATGGTACAAAGGGGAGTTACATATTTAGGGGGAGTATGTAATCAGACATGGAGTATAGATTGTTTTGAAATTTTTTGAAATTCTCACAAATTTTTTCCATCAATGCCAAATGGGGAGAATGTTGATTGAAGAATGTTGGTAGATGACATTGATGATGATTTTAGAGAATATGGTTGTCATTGTTAGAAAACCATTACACAGGTTAGAAATATTTGTGTAAGCATATGAATTTTTACCAATCGTTATTAAGTAATATCCAATAAGTAAAGAGAAGTTAAGTCAGAAAGGTAACCGGTGAATAGGATAACAGATGAAGGATAGATTGGTAAATAAAGACAATTTTTTCTATCGGTACATTAGAAGGTATAAAGACAACAGGTGAACTAATATTTGTGACCGTGACTCTTAAGTCACACTAATACAGGCATAAGTGAAGATACCACTAACCAGTTAGTTCAGTGAACAGGTGAAAGCTAAAGGTTATTGAACAATTTTGATCAATTGGATAAATCATTATGACGGTGAATGATTCAATGAATCAAGACAACATGAAAAATGTAGTACATTGTTCAAAGAGTTGAATAAGTCAATTCTTAGGTAGTTATGTACATATTTTTGTGCGAATCCAAGGTATACTTTGGCCAAAAATATTGAAGGAATATTTCACATTGGAGATAACAACTTAAAGTTTGTTATGGTCGACTCGGTAAGGATTTCAATCTTCTATGAGTTAGTTATGATTGATAAAGCTATTTTGGAGGGAAATAGAAACCCTAATTAGGTTTATAGTTGATTAGTCACTCCTAATATGCGAGTCATCTAGAAAGTGACATATTGCAAGCTCCTAACATAGCACTCTTTTCTACTGCAGTGAGAAGATTGTGGATTTCATCCCCACCGTGGTTTTTCCCTTTGACCAAGGGTTTCCACAATAAAAATATGAGTGTTATGTGTGTGGATGTGTTGTTATTTGATTCCTTTCACTTTTACTCTATAATTATAGTTATATGCTTCATAGTTTGGAAGTTTATTTTACAGCTGCTTAAAGGTATAAGTAAAAGTCTAAAAGTTTTATCAGTATTGATTCACCCCCCCCCCTCTCAATACTTACATTTTTCAAGACAAAGAAAATTTAATGTGTACAAATATAGGTCAAGACCCAAAATCATAAGATCTCAATGCCAAGGTGTAAAAATGATGCGCAATCTAAGAAAGACATCAGCCAAATATCCATAAATATCTTGATGTGATCCATTAAGCTTCATCAATCAAGAAAATGTTTTGCGAGATCGGAAAACTCCAACTGACCATTAGAACATGAAGAACACACAAAACTGGCCAAGAAACTTTAATATCTCCATAGAAAAGTATCCAAATGAGGTGTGAACCCAGACATAAGTAAAACATGATGTCCAAAACCAACCCTTAAGTTTGCAACAACAAATGATCCAAAACCAAGGAATGCCACCAAAAAACACAGAAATAGGAAAACAAGAACAAAATTGAAAGGAAATATTTTTGGGTGATGCAAGATTGCCAATGACCTAAGTCGTGCATCACATAAAGCTAGAAATCATTCATTCAAAGCATAAACAAAACTAAAGCTAAAATATGGAAATCCCTGCAAGTGTTAGTAGTTTGTTTTTAGCATCTTCGTCAATCGATTAAGAGTTGAACCATTGGTTAGTTGTTAGGAAATCAAGTTACAAATTCAAAAAAATGCAACATGATGGAGACACCAAAAGCTAAATGTAGACATTGATCAACGCAGATGTTGATCGATGCAGATGTTAATTCTAGAGTCCATAGTGAGCAATAAATGCAAAATGTCTAAATTTTAACATGTGTCAAATTTACCTGTACTTACTCTGCATAAACGTCAATGTAGAGGGCGCAGATGTTGATCCATGCAAATATCAATCTGTGGAGATGATAGTTTAGACCTGTGGTTAAAATATTAAAAATTTTATCACCATTTATTTTTTCAAAAAGCTATGTCTGACAAAAAACTAAGAGCTAAGTATTCTAAAACCACAAAAAAACATAAAACCCCAATTATCCTACAAAACTGAGTGTGAAACAGTGAAAAGTAGAGACTTCGGTCTACAGGCATAGACAATGACCTACACGGACGGTGATCTATGCAGATGACAATACACAGGCAGAGATTCCACTATATTGAACGGAGATGTCGATGTGAGAACTGGGCTTGTAGATGCACAAAAATTTCAACAAAATTTAAAGTTTTAGGGACGTGGAACCCACTAGGCATGCCAAAATATGTATCTATTTTTTTCCTACCTATGTAGTTAGGTTCAAACAAGGCCAACATTAGTTAAACATGCATTCAAACATAACTACAACTAAGAAAACCACATAACCTCTGATAGAGCCAAAGCAAGCGCACCCAAGCCTTGTTTGATTTTCTCTTTTGGGAGAATGTGTGTGGGCTCTCTGAAACACAATATTTTATCCCCAAATGAAAGAGCTCAAAATGAAATGAAGCTACACACAAATGGAGATCAAATGGATTACAAGACTAGTATGGGGAACTAGCTTGAAATGATTATCCAAGGATGATAATGAAAGTATGAAACTATGATAGTGAAGATGCTACTAAGATGCAAGATGTAAGTTACACTAACATGATCCAAGGTTAAACTAACATGATATGAGAGTCAAATTTTCAAAAACAAAATAACATGAATATATGATAAAATGCTCTTAAAACTCTAGAATGAAACTAACATAATACCAATGCAATAGCTAAAGGATGAAATCAAAATGGCATTATGATTCTACAATGAAAGATGGATGCAAATACAAGAGGCAAAGCTCTTATTTATGTATTTTTGGGAAGACTTGAGGAGCTTTGATGAGGTGACACCTATGTGTCATCCAGATAGGAGAAACATGGGAAAAGGATGGCCATGCAAAAGACATGAGTTTCTCACACATGTGTGAGCAACCTTTGAAAGTGACGGGTCATTTAAGGAGACAAAGTAGAAGAGTGGGAGAGGCTCAAGGTTCTCACACGTGTGAGAAAATCCCAAAGAGGGAAGAGGAGACAACCATGTAAGATTGTAGGTGGTCATTTATGGAAGGTGGTTGGCCACCTTAGAAAGGGTTTCTCACACATGTGCGAGCAAGTCATTAGGCTTAATGAAGTTAGGAATCACATAGATTAGGATAATTAATCTAGGATTAATTCAAATGATAGGTTTAGTGGGTGAAAGGGATAGGTGTAGATTATGATCTAGGTTGGGATTAGAATTAAATTAAGTTAAATTAAATTAACCCAAGGTTTAGAAGAAAATAAGAACATGGGGGAATAAATAAATTAAAATTTATTTTACAAAGTGATTTTGTGGAGGGAATGCATTAATTAAATTTAATACATTAGAGGGGGGTGTATTTAAATTAAATTTAAATACTTTAGGTAATGAACCAGATTTAATTAAATAGGTAGAAGCATATGAAAAATACATTTAATTAATTACCATTAACTATGATGTCAAGGGGAGCATTAATTAATTTAAATTTATTTAATATAGAGTGTTAAAGGACATTTTTAGATGAATACAAAAAATACCCTCTGTGTGTTATCATGTTTCCTAAAAAATTAAAAACACTTAATTTTCCATCCAATTTTCAAAATTGTCAACAAATGTTGTATTATAAAAATTATAAAATTGGGGCCAACCCATTCATTTTATCTAATTAGCATTTTTCACAATAAGTCAAAGTATGTAATTATGTACTGACTTTTCATTTTTTGACACATATTTGAGTAGAATTAGTTTGTAGAAATATTTGGCACATATTTGAGAAGAATCACTCCATAGAAATAATGAATTAGTAGAAAGATTTTGACACATATTTGACAAGAATCACTTCAATATATATGTTCCATGATGTAGTTTCAAATCCATCTTCATTCATATATACTTCAATATATGTTCCATGATACAGATTCAACTCCAGCTTCATTCATGTATATTTGACAAGAATTACTTCATAAAAATACAGGATTACTAGAATTCTTTTGATTTAGAAACATCTAAAACATCTTCACATATGAAAATTCAATTCATGTTTATATAAAATTTATATTTCCACATGGGCTAAAGTACAGCCAGTAACCAGCATATGTCCTAAAAGTGCATATGCATGTAGTTGTCAAAGACATGTCGAAACACTACAAACCTAGATACTAGTACATTTGACCCAAAAAAATTGACTAACATTCCCGACCAAGCGTTAAAATGGTTTTGCTTGGTTGGTTTATAGAAGGAAATTTTTTATTTTTTTTTATCCATTCCTGTGTTGGTCAGAATTACAACCAACACAGGCATGTAACTTTAAAAAAATGGGTATTTTCATTTATTTCATTTTGTTATTGCGCAAAGTTGAAGGAGGCCAGAAGGAGGTCATCTCTCGACATGTTCTTCCCCATCTTTGAGTGGACACCCAAATATTCATTTTCTTTGTTCAAATTAGATGTGATATCTGGACTCACCATTGCTTGTCTTGCCATTACACAGGTAAACTAAAAAATTATGAAGTTATCACATATTCATATAGTTGTCTTTGTGTGTTTCACTAAATATGTATGTTGGTGATGCTTGATGTAGAGCATAGGCTATGAAAAGCTTGCAACTTTGCCTCCCTTTATGGGACTATGTGAGTACTACTCAGTTATTTTTCTCTATAATTTATAGATACAACAATGACTGAAAGTACAATTAATACAAGGGCTATATAAGACCAGAAAACACCTACGCATCTCAAAATTTCGCAGAGTTGAAGGAGGTCATCTCTTGACACCACCTGTAAGGGAATTTCTACCAAATTTGGCATTATTTAGATACTCTATAAAACTTTTCTTCAGTGTATGATGTCAGACTAGTTTCATGCTTCTATCATTTCATAGTATCGACTAGAGGCATTCTTCTTGAATGGGTCAGATTCTTTGTCTATACTTCCATGTTCTAGAATCTAACAATAGAACTTGCATTTGTGATACCCCATGTTCTGAGGCTTCAATGTGAGGCTTATATAAAAAAACCATTTAAATCATGCCTCGCTGAATTTTCCATGTTCACATTGCTTTATTGGGTGCATCATGTGAGACCACATTCACATATTTGTATTTGGCTTACATTATTTCAAATAGACATGCTCACCAGCAAACCCTTTTACAATGAATTAGGGCATGACACCATTTTGGAGATAGTCATCATCAATTGCTCTTTTTTTTTATATAAGTTAGTGTTTCGATAAAAAAAAAAAATTCTTTCATCGGTGACCAGTGTTATATCAACATGAGTATTTTCCTTTGTTTTTCTAATGAGATTAACTGTATGTTCCTTCAATGCACTTTTTGATATAACATATAGTTTCAATCATATTTTTTATGCCTTGTTTGATGCTTGATGTTATGCCAATGTTGGGATGATTCGAGGAAAGCTCTTATATATCTCTTCAATGATTTGTTATATGTGATGGTCAAAGAAAATCAGAAAGACTCACCATGTGATTTTTATCGCCTTTAATCATTGTTTTTTCAATGAATGTATTTATTTTCCACTTTGAAAATATGGATCCCACACCACACCTCTTCTTCAAGGAATATTAAATTGACATTTGTTTCTTCATAACTTTATTTTTTTGTTTTTATTCTCATCCATATACCTTTTACCCTTATTTATTTCTAAACATTAATATCTAAATCATAATGATTTAAATATTTAGCCTTTTGTGTTTAATTTTAAAAATTCTAAATTAAACGTCATGGTGCCCGACTTTGTCTCTGAAACACTAATTTTTTTAAATCAAAATGATTTTTAAGTATTGATCCTTTGGGAGTTAATTCAGAATGTCTCACTATCACATGATTAGAATAAATATGATTCACAACATTCACTGAATGTTCTATCTTTGCCTCAATGAGATCCATAGATACTAAAAACCATAAAAGTTTTCTAGAAGTTACAAGCTCTAAAATAGAAGTGAGTAAAATTTCATATGCCTCTGCAATCATACCCAATAGTTGTTGCAGGTATTTTTTATTAGAATCCTTCTTTTTGCACATTGTTGTGATTTGACCTCCCTTTAAGCAGAAGCTAAGCTATAAAAAAAAATTGTATCTGTAAGCCTACTCCACAATTAATCAGTGGAAATTCCAAGGTACCCAAAATGAAATCCTTAACATTATTGCCAGTCCTATATGAAGAAGCATCTCTACCTAGAGCATTTAAATAGAGGATTTGTCCTCCAAATTTAATCTCAAACTACACATATTGTGCATGGTCTAATCACCCTTCATCTATTATGGTACTTTGAATTTTGTAAAAAATTGAAGTCCCAACAACATACATCAAACTCCCAATGGAACTAGCATAAGGACCAAAGAGACCAAACAACTCCTAATTGAAGGTACATAGTTGTTAGTGATCACCAAATCAATGAAGGTAGGTGCATCATATCCATATACTATCATAGATATTGTCATGTCAATGAAATGTGGTATGTGGTTTTATAATAATTCTCTACAAGGTGCTCCAGTGCTCTAAGCTTAGTATAAATCTAAATAAATAGGCACACTTAGTTAATTTAAAACTTGACCCTCAACAACACTTTGCGAGTCTTCTACTTTGATAATAACTCATGGTTTGAAAATTGACCTATTCATTGTTCATATGCTATGGTATTCAAATATTTGAAAAGTACCTTGCTAGAGATAAAAATTGTGTTGGGGAGAGATTAAAATTCCATGTAGAACTTGTTGACGGGGTTTTGTTGACTGGGTCCGCCAACAGTCATAAGTTGTCACCGGGAACCGGGGATACTGGCCAACTCTGCCTGCAAAAGGTTATTTGGGGAAGTTGGATTCCCCGGGCCTCCAAGCACCTGGGTGTCAGGTCATGACGGTGCGGGGCTCAGTTGGGAGAAGTGATTGTTTTTGAGGGGGATAGCTGGTTTCTTCAACTTGTTCTCTCCAGAGATTCAGTAAGGTGAGGCTTCTCCTAGCATTCTACACTTAGCAAATAAAATGAAAAAGATCTTGCAGGGTTAGAAGTACTTCATCTAACTATAGTTATGCTTAAACATTCAAGACATTGATAATGCTTTGATATACTATGCTAAATACCGAAGAAATATGCAACCATCAGCTAGTATTTTATTAGTAGCAAGGGAAAAGAGGTCGTTAATCTACTTGACATATCAGAGCAGAAGACATAAAGAACATGAAACATAAAATACTATTAACTCAGAAGCATGAATGCCAACAACATCATTGCAAAGAATTCTCCCTTCTTCATTAATGTTTCTTCCAGCAAGCACTGGTGCGTGATACAATGGCAGCTCCAGTGGAGTGTCTAACTATTGAAAATGAAACAAAGGAGCATTGAGCTCTGCAACTAGAATAAAAAAAATCACCTTTCTATTAATGTGGATAGAAAAATAATCAATTTCACCGACCCTTGGAAATGGGCCGGTCTTACTATTTATACACATTCTCTTCTAACCCTAACCCTAACCCTACTTTACATCATGTTTCAATAAAATACAATATCTGGGGGGCCGGTACTACCTGCACCACCCTACAAAAGACCTTGAGATAGAATAGGCCTGACATGTCAAAAGAATGAGACAAGAATATACAGTGGAAGAATCGGCCTCGAGAAGAGAGCCAGGAAGGAGAAGGAAGAAATTAGATCCCTGAGGATCGAGACTACATGCCTCATAAATGGGAAATGCAGCGCCCTATCTCCAATGTGCCAGTGTACCTCTGAAATGGCGCCTCAAGAAGACCATCTGTCAAAAAACCAACTGTTGAGTCAATGCCCCCTTGATGTAGCCAACTGCTTTCTGACAGTCTTTATTAACTGCTTCTAAAAGTGGTCGGTCGGGCTCAGGAACTGGGACACAGATCACTTGAAAGAATACAAAATTTGGGATTCAAGACTCCGGGATCCAGGAACTTACGTTCCAAAAGAATAAAGAATACCAAATGTTTGGGTTTTCTCTAGCCTCTGGAGAAACCTTATGATTGTTTGTTATCATTGAAGGACTGGAGGAGGCGAGAGATGCCATCTTCATCAATATCCTTCAGGCCTTCCCTTCGATACTTAGCCAACTCAATTTGTTCCTCCAGGTCTGGAACATTCTCCTTAAATTCATCAGCCATTTTTTCCATGTCGTGGCCACTAAGCACCATACGAGTTAATCTCATCATTTGAGCACCATCTATTCCCTCCGGGGACTGATATCAGGACTTCATCATTTCATCAAAACTCCCCAAAACTGAATCTTCTAGTGTGCACGTATCTGTGCTGAGGGGGTCAGCCCCAGAAATCTTTGTTACAAAAGATTTGTATAAATTGAAAGAATATTTCACTACATTGACCTTCTCCTGTAGAGTCCCTACCAGTTTCTTGGTTACCTCCAATGTGAGGTCAAGTCTAGAGTGTTGGGTTCTCACAAAATCAAATGATTCATCCTCCAGAATTCTGGATTCAGAAATCATTTCCTCTCCTAGGCCGAGGAGACCTTCAACCTCTACCTTCCATGCTTGATAATTTTCAATGTCACCCTCTGATAGGTCAATGAGAGTCTCTACCTGGTGCAGAATATTTCAGGCTGCATATAAGTCTGGGAGGGTGGATACCAGGAAATGTAGGGTGTTTCCTATTTGCAGAGCGACCCACTCGTTGACCGCCTGGGCTTTCTTCTTCATTATTCGCAGGGAGTCTATGTCACTCTGCGGTAGTGGATCCTCAGATGTGGAAGCCTCTGGAGGGGTGGCATTGATAGGTCAGGCCAGCTCAGTAAGAAACCCCATAAGGTTTGCATTTTTCTCCTTTTCTATTTTGAGCCTTTGGGCCTCCTTTTCATAACGGGCCTCCACTGCCCTAGCTGCCTCCTTCAACAGGTCCACTTCACCCTATTTTCCCCTCTTTCCTAGTGATACCTCTGCAATGTTATAATCTTTCAGGCTCTATTGTTTCTTCATCAGCATCTGGGGGAGGTGTCGCCACAATGGCAACTATTTCTCTTCCCGGCCCGATTTGAAGAGTATGAACCGTCCAGGCTTTCTTGGCCTTTGGTGGGGCCTAGACCTGAGCCATCATTTTGGCTAGGGAGAGTGGAGTTCTGGGAGTGGACAAAGCCTTTATTTTCTTGTTCTCCACTAACCACTGAGGTGGTAGGGGTGGCTTATTTTCCAAATTCTATTCTTTTGGTTCTTCCCCGGTGCCCTACGGCTGTTCCTCCTTAGTGGTGTGGGACTCATCTATCCCCTTTTCTATGTGCTGGGCTTCATCAGGAACATTTCCCCCGGTGACGTCTATCTTTTCTATTTTTTCTTCTATATCTCCAGCCTTGTCTGGACCTTCGTCTATTGTCCTGGGGGTTTCCTCTTGTTCCTGTATTTCTTCACCCTCGATCACCGAGATTTCTTCTTTTTCTGATATATCTTTTGGGAGTAGGGGAGGTACCAGGCCAAGATTCAGTGTTTGCACTACGGTTATTACCTGCCCAAAGGTCACTCCTAGGAGTGGTGCTTGGAACGTGGCGGTTGGGGTTATGGTTATTCCCGTAGGTCCGGTTCCCCTAGTAGATGTTGTTTGTTCATTCTGCCTTTGTTGGTCGACCCCCAGATTTTACATCTTTGGAGCCTCAGAGGCGATCTCCGGCTCCGCTTCCTTTTCCTCTTCTACCTTATCTTCTTGTTCCATAGCCTCCTCTTGGGCTGGGACTTCTGCCTTTGTTTTCTTGGTGTCCCCCTGTAGGTTCCCAAACTTTTCGGTTGCAAAGACATCATCAAATTCCTCCTACGAGGGAGGATTGGTTGGGACCTCAGCAGGCTCTATTTCTCTCTCCAGCTCTGGCGAACTGGAAGAGAGGATCTCCACTTGTGGGGTCTGGGGCATGACCAACCTTGGCTCTACCTTAGGCTTTTGGTTAAGCCTTTTCTTTCTTTAGGTAACTAAGGGTGGCCCCGCATCCCTTAGTGTTGCTTGTTCTGGTTGATCTACCCCCGTTCCCTTTACCATTAAGGCTGCCAATGATGGGGAGGAAGGGGGACGAATTGGCCCAGCCATGAGTACTAGAGTGGCCAGCCATGTGATTAACTTCTCCCTCATTTGTTGGGAGGCTTCCACTGACTGCTTTATTTTTTCTTTTATGGGGACTTCTTTCACAGGAGGAGTTGTATCTATTCCTTTCCCTTTATCCACTATTTCTGAGGAAGTCCCGGCCCCCGGAGTTAACTTTGGCACTGGCTGGGCCACTCGACGGGCACTCTCAGGGCACACCTTCTTGAAGTATGCATGGCTTCACTCGACCACCTCTTGGGTGAATTCCTTAATTGTTGGCCCTTCCTGGGCATCCCAATTTACCGATGGGAGGGCCATTGTATCGATCCCCTTTTCTTTGTACTAGGGATCGATCGTGGGGCCAGCATCTGAAAAGTTCTCTGGGAACCTCTAGAGCTTCAATATTTCCATCATGCCTGACTTCATCCTGATGTAGTTCCAGCTCTGCACCTCCACGTCATCCTGGAAATCTTCCCAGAAGTCGTCCATATGGTAGTGATGGGGCTCTGAAGCCCGGGGAAGTGTCGCTGCAATCTTGTCGTGCGGATCAAAATTCTTCCGCGTCAAGTAGAACTCTTCGAGGTTATAGCTTTTAAGCTCATTATCCACCTCTTTTATGGTGGTGAGACTGCATGAATAGTTCCCACAAGTGATTGGGAACGAAATATTGGTTACCTTCTTTAAGGAAAAGAATGGATGCAACTCCATCATCTACCTGCAGTATTCTAAGAGAACAATCTTGTCCCCACAGTGCTTGGGCAATAAGTAGGGTTTCCTAGAGAAGCTGGTGACCCTAATATAAGTGTTTTGTTGGAATTGGATGTAATAATGTCCATAGCTCTGGACCAAATTCATCACCTCTATGGCTAGGTGGTATCCTGCATCTCAGGTGGGTGTGAGCAGGTGATAGTAAATGAACGCATCGTTTACTCGGCAAAAACTTGGGAAGCTGGCCTCCCATTGAACCTACAGGAAATGGTCCCATAGTGCCTTTTTTTCTGGGCCAATCCTGAGCATGTCGTCTGTAAGTAGCCCATGGGCATGGGGCCTCTGCTGGGCTAGGGCCTAGAAAACATAAGAATTCATGTAAAATTTCTTTTTCTTGGCTAGTTGGAGGAACTGGGAGTTGATGTGGTTTGCAATTATAGCTGCCCAGTCAAAGTACCCTCCGTTGGTGGAGATGCCGAGGAGGAAGTAATACATCCATGGATCCCCAGACCCGCCTGGAATGTGTCAGGGTTGAGGGATACCAGAGGAGTAGGGTACTCGGTGGGTTCTACAGCTGCGAGCATAACGGCCCAGATAGAAGAGTTGTAATTGGCGGCCATTGTCAAAATAAGCTCTGGAGATTGTACAAAGCATAGAAAAAAAGCTGCCTTAAGAATCCCAGAGTCCCCGACATTGATGGCCAGTTGATCTCCAACCTGTCGCTGGATGTACATCATTTTCACCAAGGCCTGCATCTCGGGCCATGTCCTAACGCTAGTGTCGGTAATGAGTTTAACTTTAGACTCGATCTTCAAGCCCATGACAACACTGTCCTGCACAAACTTCATGGTTAGGGGCAACTTCTCCAAGGCCCTCTCTAATTTAGATTTAACAGCCGCTCTGGTCACCGCCGTGGAAGGTAGTTTTGGACTTCTGGGTGGTGAGGATGTAGATGCTTCAGACATGTTTGGAAGTGCACTCCGAAAACCTGTAAGGCAAAGCAATCATTAGAACGCATTAATAAATAAACACTCTGGGGTTCGGAGATCTTACCACCGTGATGTCTGCTTTCCCTAAAAGGTTAGTTTCATTAAAAAACTCCAGAAAGCACATATATATCATGAACTTAGGATTTTGACTGATCATCCAGGTCTGGGAATTTTATCACATTTGGTAAGAAGGACGCGGGATGGATGATGGTAGGAGACCTGGAGCTCGAAGAAGTAACCGTTGGTGAAGATGTGCAAAAAGGAAAATTGTCAGGCCCACGTGGGTGCCATGTGTGTAGGTAATAAATAGGAGTTATGGCGATGACGGCGGAGCCAACTGTCTGAACATGCGAAAATTGAAGGCCACTTGGATGGATTTAAATGTGCACATGGGACATAAATGAGGGCCTGGCTGGTATTACAGAGGAGAGAGAAAACCACCTATTTGAAACCGACCGAGAGCTGAGTTTCAAATAGGTGGTATTCTTCTTGAAATGAGCTTATGGGCAAAAAACCAGTGACACAAGCAACTTGGCTAGCTTGCTAAATGGTTTAGAAGGATATACATAAGATATACATAGGAGCCAAAGGATATATACATGGGGAACAGAGGGATATACAACAAATATACATTAAAATTATACATATATACACCGTAGAATGACATCTACAGGAAACCAGGTAAAGCATGAAATATATATAGCTTTCTACACTATTTACAAGCTAACCACACCTGCATAGAGGGCAGACAACCCTCTGGCAGAGCTGACCCACCAACGGGCGGCAAAACTAGAAAGAAACAAAAATAACCAAAACAACAAAAAGAAGCAAAGACAACCAAAAACAGAAAGAAAACACACCAGACAGAAGGAAAACCGAAGGAAAGAGAGGCACCAACCTGAGAATGCTGAAAGGAGAAGGAAAGAAACCTCCATGGGAGCTCTGCAACAACTACTACTACCCAACGATCGCAACCCGCCACTATAAAGCACCCACAATCGCTCAGAAATGATGGAAGTATTTAGCACTGATTATCGTTAACTCTCTACAAATCACTCTGAAATTCCTCTAAAATTGCTCTGAGTGCTTTAGTGTTTTAATCATGGTAAATGTGAAAATGACAGATAACTTCTATTTATACCTGCAGTAAAAATCAATCCACCCCCTTCCAGCAAACTCTGGACAGACAAACCTCCAGACCTCAGGCCCGGGGATTTTTCACGACGATATCACCTTAAGGAAAGAGAACATCATGGCAAAGAATCTCAAAGTCTAGAATCTAGCTCCTGAAAAAGGATGAAAAACTCTGGGACCAGGATCCCGGAGGCACAAGAGACCAACAAAACAAAAAACGACAGCGGGGAAGAAAACCCCGGAGAAAGCAAACAAAAGGAGAAAGACAAGGCAAGAACCACAGGCAAAGACGAAACAAAAAAAAGGGGGACCCAACATTTTGCACACAAAATGTAGGGATGGGGATGCAGGCCATAACAAATGGCGACTATCTGGGACAAATGCCTTATCGCATTTGATAACTACAGAATCTCTGGTTAGCAAAACTAGAACAAATCACTACTTGAAGTATCTGACAGGCAAAGAGCAACATACCTGAGAGAATCTGACCACACGGGATTCATTCCATAGTCTTTCATCAGTGGTGGCATGTGTGCTTTGAAAGGAGATCGAGCTGATAACCCCTAGGAGGAGTAGAGAAGAGGTATTAATTACATTGAACCAGTCATCCAATTTATTCATTTCTCCCAGAGACTGAAGCTTCGTCCCGCTTTTCCTTTTTCTTGTTATTTTATTCATTTTTAGGTGGGAAGGCGGTACTTCTTTCACCATTAAGATTAAGCTTAGATAATTTTAATGGCGGTACTTCTTTCACCTTTCCACCTATATTGAAGAGGGGATAAAACTCCAGACCCAAGAAGAATTCCTTAAAGTTTTCGACCTGGGTCAACTAACCAGTATGACCAATCTACCCTCAGCGTGTCCGATTACTTGTTCCTTATATTGTTTTGTTGTTCACTGATTGCCAGACCTCTAGGGATAAAACTCGATGGAGATTGCTCATAATGTGCCACTTCAACCTGTAAAACATCTTCAGAGACCGGGCTAGTTCCACTATGTTAAAGATAGATTCTTAAGTTCACCATGTTACAGACATCGTACCAGAGACTAGAGCTTACACGAAGCATTCCAATCCTTACAAGACAGAACAAAACTCTGAGACCCAAAAAGAAAACCAAAAATGAAAAAAAAAACCACCAGAAGAGGACTGCCCCAAAGGGCAGCTGACAAGGCTATTTACAAGACATGGTACCTCCCAACAAGGCACCGGGAAAGAAATATTTACAAGCGGAAGGTTTTAAATAAAATACAATTTCGGACAAACTTACCCTATTCAAAGTAGTGTTTGAGAAAATGTCCATTGACGGGCAATGAGATAGGTTCCCTAGTCATGGTGTTAAGGCAGTAAGTATTCACCCCACAGATTTCTGAGATTAGATATGGTCCAAGCCAGAGCCATTGGAACTTGGTATGCTTTCCTTTCTTTTCCTAGGCCTTGTCCCACAATAGGACCAAGTCCAAAATCTGAAAAGCCTTGTACTAGGCTCTGCGGTCAAACCATTATTTTACCACTGCTTGATGACGTGCAAAATTTTCAAGGGCTACGTCTTGCTTTTCTTCCATTCACATTATATTTAGGAGCCAAACCTCCATGATGTTGTCCCTGTTGCTGAATTCCACCATAAACTGTAAAACTGGGATCTGTAAGTTAACCGGGAATACAGGGTTCTGGCCATAAACCAGATGGAATGGGGATGTTCCCAGGGTAGCCTTAATTTGAATGTGATCCACCCAGAGGGAAAACTTCAACTTTTGATGCCAATCCCGGGGGTTCTATTCTAGCAGGTGTTTGATCACTTCAAGTGGTTTTTTATTCGTTGATTCAGCAACGTCCTTCCCCTGGGGGTAATAGTTGCTGGAAAACTTCAGAGTGATCTTTCGATTGTAGGTCCATTCGAGTAATTTCATCAAAGAAAATTCCATACCATTGTCACATACCAAAGCAAAGGGCATTCCAAACCTTGTGACAATGTTTTCTTCTAGGAATTTGATTACTATGTCTGTCGTGTTATTCTTGCATGGTATAGCCTCGAACCACCGGGTGTAGTACTCAGTAGCAGTGAGAATGTATCAGTGGTTGGCAAACAAGTTGGGGTTGATTTCCTTGATGAAGTCAAATGCCCATTGGGTGAAGGGCCTAGCCTCAAAGACTAGTTGCAAAGGCATAGCCAGGTTACGCTCATGATGCACTGCAGTTTGGCAAGTGTGGAATTTTCTAACATGAGTGTAAACATATTTGAATATACAGGGCCAATAGTATTCGGCCTGAAGGATCTGATGGGTAGTGGCATTGGCTGAGTTGTGCCCAGTTCCAAACTACCCGTGAAATTCATCAATCACCTTTACAGCTTGGTTTCTGTCGATGCACTGGAGGTACACTCCCTCGTAGTTCCTGCGGTAGAGTGCAGAGTTTTTGATCATGAAGTGGGAGCTTTTCATCCACAAGGAATGACATTTATAGGGAGGTAACCCCTTTGGGCATTTTTTATTTAGTAGCAAATATACCAAATCGGTATACCACGAGTCTCGGGTGATGGACTCCACTATGTAAGCTTGACATTCTATGCGAGGAGTCTCTTCTGCCATCACTCAACTCAGTCCCTGGCCCTGGACTATCTTCATGGGCTGCATTTCTAAATCATATTCCTGGAGAATGGTCATCCATTTCCCCTATCTCTTGCCCAACTCGCTCTACATCAGCAGAGACTTAACGGCCTGGTCTGGAATGATAGCATGTACCTTGCTACGAAGAATGTAATTCCAAAATTTCTTCACAGCACGAACTAGAGTGAAGGCCTATTTTTCTAGTGATGAATATTGGACTTCAGCATTCTTAAAGGGGGAGCTCATGAAAGCTATTGGTCATTCTTCCCCTTCAACCTTTTGAGTCAACACTACCGCGGCAGAATGCAGCGAAGCAAAGGAGTAAATGTAAAACATAAGGGAATAGTCCAGACTAGCCAGGACGGGTGCTTCCGTTATTGTCTGTTTGATCTGGGTGAATGCCCACTTTGCTTCAGGACTCCACTCAATCTTGGTATCATTTTTTATCATCTCATTGAGTGGTTTGACTATTTTAGCAAATCCAGTGATGAACTGCCAGACGAAGTTGATCTTTTCAAAGAAGGATCACATCTCTTTCTTGCTACCGAGCATTTGTAAGTTTAGCAATGCTTCAAATCTCTCAGGGTTGATGGCTATGCCCTTCTTGGAGATGATATTCCTAAGCAACTTCCCTTTGGTGACCCTGAATATACACTTCCTGGGGTTGAGGGATATTCCATACCGGTGACACCTCTCGCAGATCTGAGCGAGATGGGCGGAATGGTCACGCCTGTCCCGGGAAAAGATGGTCAAATCATCCATATAGATGATTATACACCGATTCAGAAGGCCCTTGAATGCAATGTCCATGGCCTTTTGAAATTTGGCCCTTGCATTAATCAAACCAAAGGGCATTCTCCAATATGCAAACATTCCCCACTTGGTGGTAAATGTTGTTTTCTCCCTGTCTTCATACTTAACCATGACCTGGTTATATCTGGAGTACCCATCCAAGAATGACATCATCTAGGATCCATTCACTATTTGTAACACCTCATCAAATGAAGGGAGAGGGTGATTATCTTTCTTGGAGGCCTTATTCAAGTTTCAGAAATCCACGCAAAGGCGGATCTCACCATTCTTCTTTCTCACAGGGACTAGATTAGCAACCCATGTAGTGTGCCAGATTGGGAAGATTATCTAGGCTGACAATAATTTTTCTACCTCTTGATGAATTAGAGGCTCGATCAGTGGGTTGACCGGTCGTTGCTTTTGCTGAAAAGGCTTAGCATCAGGTTTCAGGGGAATAGTATGAGTCATAATGGGTGTGTTGTATGTTTTCAAATCTTCATAACCCCATGCAATTACATCTATGTATTCTCAAAGAATTGCGAGAATCTTCTCCTTCTCCTCAGGGGAGCAGGAGGTGCCAATGTGGATCATCTTTTCTTCACCGAGCTAGCTGATGTTTACCTTTTCAAACTTTCCTCCCTCGGAGGAAGATGACATCTTCTCCCAGGCCTGAGGGTTTGAGTCAAAGATTAGTATCGTCAGGGTCTCGTTCCTCCACTATCTGGTCTTCAAAGATGCCAACATTCGCCATGAAGGCTAGGATATGTTGATCATCCTCAAAAACCTAAAGTGGGTTGACATTATCTGGAATAGACGGGGTGGGGACCATCTCAACTGAAAATCTCCAGAGTCATGAGCTGGCCATTGGCTCAAGTGTGTTGGAAGAAACGGCAAGGGCATCCGGGACATAGTTTCATCGCCGGGGAATGAGGTCAATGCCAAAGGCATCAAAATCCTTGATAAGGCTCCAAGCTTGATTGCAGTATGCGGCCAGTCTTTTATCGTGGCATGTGTATTGACTCCAGACCTGTTTGACAACCAACTCTGAATCACCCAAAGCCCGGAGGCAGGTGACACCTTTCCTTAACATGAACAAGAGTCCAAGGACCAAAGCCTCGTACTCTATGACATTGTTTGTATAGTTGAATTGTAGTCCATAAGATGCGAGGAAGGACTTCCCTCGTGAGTTGATTAATTCTACCCCAGCCCTGCAGCCTTGTTTGGATCGGGACCCATCAAACTTGAGGGTCCACAAATCATTGTTCATAATCTGGGGCTGGGGAGTGAGAGTAGCCTTTGGATTTCTGTTGGGAGACTTAGGAGGAGCTCCCTCCTGAACTACTGGTGTGAAGGTAGAGTTTACCTCCAGAGGATTTGGGATTTGGGATTCCCGGGGAGATGGCACCAAAGGAGTGCATCCCGTAGGAACACTGGGCTCTGGGGAATAAGCTATATGTCCTCTATTTCAGAAGGCATCGATGTGTTGGGTAGCGACTAAAAAGTAGGGCCCACACTCAAGCTCTGAATGTAGCACCAAGTGCCAGATAGGAGTGTAGCAAGGGTCGCTGTGGCACCTTGAGAGTCAACCTCAACTCTCAGCTTTTCTTCTAGGTCTTGGGTTCTCTGTAGCGCTACGGGATCCTCCCCAGGGATGAAATCAAATGTTAAGATCTCAAAGGGTCGGTACACCCCCGGGGAAGTCTCAAAGAAGAAGACCTCACTAACCCTCCTGACCTCGATAAGGGCTTGTTTCATCCAGGGTTCACTTTTGACTCTGATCTTGTTTGATTCTCCTTCCCAGGGGAGCCATAAATGGGTGAAGTCAGTCAAAAAGTATCCATTCAAGGACTTAGACCAATTCTAACTTAATAACATCCCATAAGTCTCTGGGATGTCCACCGCTTGGACATCGATTATGCTGGCTATCCTGGGTTCCTAGATAAGCTATATTTGGACGTTCTTCAATTCCCCCACCATTTTTACGACAGTCTTATCTAGCTGGATCACTGCACCATTAGATGGGGTGGGATAGAATCGGAGCTTCTGACAAATGGATAAGGGCATGATGTTACCCAAAGCTCCGAAGTCTACTAAAAAATTGTGTATGTTTTTGCCTTGGATATTTAGGCCTAGTAGGAAAGGGGGATCTTCATTGTTCTCCCAGAAGATGGTCATGTTAGCATCTTTGAATGAGACAGTCTTGGGTGGGCGGCTGACGAATTCTGGGTTTTCCAAGAGCTTCAGAAGAGACTTCTTCTGCTCGGGATAGTTTAGCAAGACCTCCATCAAGGTCATGGAGGTGGTAGTCTATTCTAATGCCCTTGTAATGTTGAATCTTCCTCCCGGGAATTGGTGATTTCCCTCAGCTAGGTCTTTTTCTTGGTTAGAGCTAGAACCCTTTAGAGGAGCGGGTCAGTCAGTTGTGTTATCTTGGGGAGGAGGAGTGTCCTTGATAGGAGGTGTAGGTACATAAGCTGGTCCTTTACCAACCTGACTTTGAGTATGGTATGGAGTCCGTGGGTTGGTGAAGGCATTGGCCTCAAAGGGAGGGATAGATTCATCAAAGAATCCATGCAATTCAGATTTCTCTTCATCTTCCCCAAAAGTTTTGAAGAAGATGGTCTCACAGGTGAAGGCACTGTGAGTTGACTCCTGCACAGGGGGCTCTAAAGGGGTAGCATCATGCAACTGTTGTCTGTCTAACTGGGAGATCATGATGAATTTCTCTAATGTGGCATAATTTACCTCATTGTGTGAACCCGTGTCATGCAATCTACACCAATTGGTCATGGGCTGGAAGTCTGCGATTGGTGTAAAATGTGATGGTCTAGCACCATTTTGGTTGGCATTTTGGTTCAGAGATGGACCTTTGATGTTCATGTTATTGTTCCATTGCTGTTGATTGGGCCTAGGCCTGTTGTTGAAGTTTCTTCCCCCGGTGTTGTTGTTTCATTGGTCAGAGAATATATTTACCCTCTAGGAATTAGAATTCTGGGGTGCGTAGACCCCACCTTCAATTTACCCATGTCCACAGTCAAGGTAGACAACATTCACTGGAGGGATTCAACCTCGGCAGTCAACTGAGTATTGGTGTCACAATGTGATGGTTGTTGTTGTTGGTTTCTCAGGAAGGCAGAAGTATTAGCCAAAGTTGAGGGCGACAATCCTCCAGTCACAGACGACTGAAAGAAGGGCACTCCAGACGGTTGTGCCTGAGGCTATTGTGCCTACTGCAACTGATTCCAAGGGAAAGCTTCCAGACCTGGTAGTGCCTGAGTCTACGTTGGATAAACATACCGGGCCTGTTGGTCTATCAGTGGTGGTGGGGGATTCATTTTCATCGAGGGAGCACCCATTGCTAGATTGGGGTTATATCCCTCGGTGTACATTGTTCCACTGGGGATCATGTTGAAGGGTGCGCTCTGCCCAATCCCTCCCGGGGATTTGTTGAGACCACGGGATAATTCTAAAGCTAGGTTGTAAACCTTCACCAAAGTGTCCTGATCGCCCGTGGCAGTTGTTCTCCAAAGGAGAGTGGCAACGAAGGGGTCCATCGCGTTAAGGTAAGTCTGTATGGTTACTTCTGGGGATGGAATGAAAGGGCCCGTGCATCACTTCAAGGCACGCTGGAATCGATGGTTGAATGTTGCAAGAGTTTCATTGGGTTCCTTTCTAATGGAGATGAATTGGCTATGGGACCAGGCTGGGTCCACATGTACGCGAAAGGTAGCCAGGAAGGCATCCTCCATGTCCTGCCAACTATTTATGGAGTTGGCAGGAAGGTTAAGGTACTAGTTCAACTCACCTTACCCCAAAGACAATGGAAACATCTGGGTCACAACATCTTCATGCTAGATCCGGTGTTAGTTCATGGCATCCTTATATGCCTGTAAATGCTCTTCTGCAGTCTGTGAGCCTAAGTGCTCATATCGTGGGCAGATCTTCTCTGGGTGTGAGGGTAAATCGTTGATGGCACCCGAAAAATTTCCCATTGGGGACCCAGTGTTTTCAAAATATGCAGCCATTGGGGGAACTAGATTTTGAGTAGTTTGAGTGCTAGTTCCTGGGATTGTCTGAGAAGTTTGGGTATTCTGAGGTATGCTAAACCCCCAAGAAATAGTGGCTGGTGTGGTTTTCGGGGTCTATTTCTTTTGAATAGGAGGCTCAAGTTTGACAAACCTTCTAGGATTCAGGGCAGACCTAAGGATTCTTTCAAATTTCATTGGGGAGAAAGACCCAATCCCGCTGAAGGCTTGACTCCTAAAACTATAACTCGGGAAACCCTCAGGAGGTATAAAGTTAGAATCTTGAGAGGGGGATGATTTCATGCCCTCCTTCTAGCACTAGTTTTTGTTGACAGGGTTTTGCTGACCAGGTCCGCCAACAGTCATAAATTGTCATCGGGAACTGGGGATACTGGCCAACTCCACCTACAAAAGGTTATCTAGGGAAGTTGGATTCCCCAGGCCTCCAAGAACCTGGGTGTCGGGTCACGATGGTGCAGGGCTCAGTTGGGAGAAGTGACTATTTTTGAGGGGGATTGCTAGTTTCTTCAACTTGTTCTCTCCAGATATTCAGTAAGGTGAGGCTTCTCCTAGAATTCTACACTTAGCAAATAAAATGAAAAAGATCATGCAGGGTTAGAAGTACTCCATCTAACTATAGTTATGCTTAAATATTCAATACATCGATAATGCACTGATATACTACGCTAAATACTGAAGAAATACACAACCATCAGCTAGTATTTTATCAGTAGTAAGGGAAAAGAGGTAGTTAATCTACTTGACATATCAGAGTAGAAGACATAAAGAACATGAAACATAAAATACCATTAACTCAGAAGCATGAATGCCAACAACATCATTGCAAAGAATTCTCCCTTCTTCATTAATGTTTCTTCCAGCAAGCACTGGTGCATGATACAATGGTGGCTCCAGGGGAGCGTCTAACTATTGAAAATAAAACAAAGGAGCATTGAACTCTGCAACTAGAATAAAAAAAATCACCTTTCTACTACTGTGGACAGAAAAATCATCAATTTTTCCGACCCTTGGAAATGGGTCGGTCTTACTATTTATACACATTCTCTTCTAACCCTAACCCTAACCCTACTTTACATCATGTTTCAATAAAATACAATATCCAGGGGGTCGGTACTACCTGCGCCACCCTATAAAAGACCTTGAGACGGAATAGGCCTAACATGTCAGAAGAATGAGACAAGAATATACAGTGGAAGAATTGGCCTCGAGAAGAGAGCCAGGAAGGAGAAGGAAGAAATCAAATCCCTAGGGATCGAGACTACATGCCTCATAAATGGGAAATGTGGCACCTTGTCTCCAATGTGCCAGGTGTACCTCTGAAATGGCACCTCGAGAAGACCATCTATCAGAAAACCAACTGTTGAGTCGATGCCCCCTTGATGTAGCCAACTACTTTTTGACAGTCTTTATTAACCACTTCTGAAAGTGGCCGGTCGGCCTCAGGGACTGGGACACGAATCACTTGAAAGAATACAAAATTTGGGATTCAAGACTCCGGGATCCGGGAACTTACATTCCAAAAGAATAAAGAATACCAAATGTTTGGGTTTTCTCCAGCCTCTGAAGAAACCTTATGGTTGTTTGTTATCATTGAAGGCCTAGAGGAGGTGAGAGATGCCATCTTCGTCGATATCCTTCAGGCCGGCCCTTTGGTACTTAGCCACCTTAATTTGTTCCCCCAGGTCTAGAACATTCTCCTTAAATTCATCAGCCATTTTTTTCGCGTTGTGGCCACTAAGCATCATACGAGTTAATCTCATCATTTGAGCACCATATATTCCCTCCGGGGACTGATATCGGGACTTCATCATTTCATCAAAACTCCCCAAAACTGAATCTTCTGGTGTTCACATATCTGTACTGAGGGGGTCAGCCTCAAAAATATTTGTTATAAAAGATTTGTATAAATTGAAAGAATATTTCACTGCATTAACCTTCTCCTGCAGAGTCCCTGCCAGTTGCTTGGTTACCTCTAATGTGAGGTCAAGTCTGGAGTGTTGGGTTCTCATGAAATCAAATGATTCATCCTCCAGAATTCTGGATTCAAAAATCATTTCCTCTCCTAGGCCGAGGATTTCTTCAAGCTCTACCTTCCATGCTTGATAATTTTAAATGTCACCCTCCCATAGGTCAATGATAGTCTCTGCCAAGTGCAGAACATGTCGTGCCGCATATAAGTCTGGGAGGGTGGATACCAGGAAATGCCAGGTGTTTCTTATTTGTAGAGTGACCCACTCGTCGACTGCCTAGGCTTTCTTCTTCATTGTTTGCAGGGAGTCTATGTCACTCTGCGGTAGTGGATCCTCAGATGTGGAAGCCCCTAGAAGGGGCGGCGTTGATAGGTCAAGCCAGCTCAATAAGCAACCCCATAAGGTTTTCATTTTTCTCCTTTTTTGTTTTGAGCCTTTGGGCCTCCTTTTCATAACGGGCCTCCACTGCCCTAGTTGCCTCCTTTAACAGGTCCACTTCGCCCTATTTTCCCCTCTTTCCCAGTGATACCTCTGCAATGTTATAATATCTGGGCTTTGTGGTTTCTTCATCAGCATCTAGGGGAGGTGTTGCCACAACGGCAACTGTTTCTCTGCCTAGCCTGATTCAAAGAGTATGAACCGTCCAGGCTTTCTTGGCCTTTAGTGGGGCCTAGACCTGAGCCATCATTTCGGCCAGGGAGAGGGGAGTTTCGGGAGTGGATGGAGCCTTTCTTTTCTTATTCTCCACTAACCACTAAGGTGGCAGGGGTGGCTTATTTACCAAAGTCTATTCTTTTGGTTCTTCTCCGGTGCCCTGTGGCTGTTCCTCCTCAATGGTGTGGGTCTCATCTACCCTCTTTTCTCTGTGCTGGGCTTCATCAAGAACATTTCCCCCAGTGACGTCTATCTTTTCTATTTTGTCTTCTGTATCTCCAGCCTTGTCTGGACCTTCGTCAGTTGTCCCAGGGGTTTCCTCTTGTTCCTGCATTTCTTCGGCCTTGATCACTGGGATTTCTTCTTCTTCTGATATATCTTTTGGGAGTAGGGGAGGTACCAGGCCAAGATTCAGTGTTTGTGCCACAGTTATTACCTACCCAAAGGTCGCTCCCAAGAGTGGTGCTTGGAATGTGGCAGCTGGGGTTACGGTTATTTCCATAGGTCCAATTCCCCCAACAGATGTCGTTTGTTCATTCTGCCTTTGTTGGTCGACCCCCAGATTTTGCATCTCTGGAGCCTCGGAGGTGATCTCCGGCTCTGCTTCCTTTTCCTCTTCTACCTTCTTTTCTTGTTCCACAGCCTCCTCTTGGGCTCGGACTTCTACCTCTATTTGCTTGGTGTCCCCCTGCAGGTTCCCAAACTCGTCAGTTTCAAAGACATCATCAAATTCCTCCTGCGAGGGAGGACTGGCTAGGACCTCAGCAGGCTCTATTTCTCTCTCTGGCTCTGGGGAACTAGAAGAGAGGATCTCCACTTGTGGGGTCTGGGGCATACCCAACCCCGACTCTGCCTTAGGCTTTTGGTTAAGCCTTTTCTTTCTTCAGGTAACTAAGGGTGGCCCCGCATCCCTTAGTGTTACTTGTTCTTTTGGATCTACCCCCGTTGCCTTTACCATTAAGGCTGCCAATGACGGGGAGGAAGGGGGATGAATTAGCCCGGCCATGAGCACTAGAGTGGCCAGCCATGTGATTAATGTCTCCCTCATTTGTTGGGAGGCTGCCACTAACTGCTTTATTTATTCTTTTATGGGGATTTCTTGCACAGGAGGAGTTGTATCTATTCCTTTCCCTTTATCCACTCTTTGTGAGGAAGTCCCAGCCCCCGGAGTTAACTTTGGCACTGGCTGGGCCGCTCAGTGGGCACTCCCGAGGCATACCTTTTTGAAGTATGCATGGCTTCCCTTGACCACCTCTCGGGTGAAGTCCTCAATTGTTGGCCCTTCCTGGGCATCCCAATTTACCGATGGGAGGGCCATTGTATCAATCCCCTTTGCTTTGTATTGGAGATCGATCATGGGGCTGGCATTTGAGAAGTTCTCTAGGAACCTCCGGAGCTTCAATCTTTCCATCATGCCTGACGTCATCCTGACGTAGTACCAGCTCCGCACCTCCACATCATCTTGGCAATCTTTCCAAAAGTCCTCCATATGGTAGTGATGGGGCTTTGAAGCCCGGGGAAGTGCCGCTGTAATCTTGCCATGCGAATCAAAATTCTTCTGCGTCAAGTAGAACTCTTCAAGGTTATAGCTTTTAAGCTCGTTATCCTCCTCTTTTGCGGCAGCAAGACTACATGAATAGTTCCCACAAGTGATTGGGAATGGAATATTGGTTACCTTTTTTAAGGCAAAGAATGCATGCAACTCCATCATCTGCCTGCAGTATTCCAACAGAATGATCTTGTCCCCACAGTGCTTGGGCAACAAGTAGGGTTTCCCGGAGAAGCCGGTGACCCTAATATAAGTGTGTTGTTATAATTGGATGTAATAATGTCCATAGCTCTGGACTAAATTCATTGACTCTTTGGATAGGCGGTATCTTGCATCCCGGGTGGGTGTGAGCAGGTGATAGTAAATGAACGCATCATTTACTCAGCAAAAACTTGGGAAGCTGGCCTCCCATTGAACCTACGGGAAATGGTCCCACGGTGCCTTTTGTCCTGGGCCAATCCTGAGCATGCCATCTGTAAGTAGCCCATGGGCATGGGGCCTCTGCTACGCTAGGGCCCAAAAAAAATAAGAAGTCATGTAAAATTTCTTTTTCCTGGCTAGTTGGAGGAATTGGGAGTCAACATGGTTCAAAATTATAGCTGTCTAGTCGAAGTACCCTCCCTTGGTGGAGATGCCAAGGAGGAAGTAATACATCCATGGAGAGAATTCCCAGGTAGAGGGTTGCCCAAAGACCCAGGACAACACTATCATTCCCATCTGAATGCTCTCTTTGAACACGAACCTGGAAATTTCTATCTTCATCCTCTTAGGGTCCCTCTTCGGGACCTTGAGCGAGTGATTGTTCATATATATCCGGGCGGCCTCCTCCAACTGCATGAATTGGGCCAAGGCATCTGACCTTGTAACCATAGAAAGTTTGTCAAATTTAGGGATCCCCAAACCCGCCTGGAATGTGTCAGGGTCGAGGGATATTAGAGGAGTAGGATACTCAGTGGGTTCTGTAGCTGCGAGCATAATGGCCCAGATAAAACAGTTGTAATTGGGGCCATTGTCAGAATAAGCTCTAGAGATTGTACAAAGCATAGGAAACAAACTGCCTTAAGAATCTCGGAGTCCTTGACATTGATGGCCAGCTGATCTCCAGCCTGTCGCTGGATGTACATCATTTTCACCAAGGCCTGCATCTCGAGCCATGTCCCGACGCTAGTGTCGATAATGAGTTTAACTTTAGACTCGATCTTTGATCCCATGATAACACTGTCCTGCACAAACTTCATGGTTAGGGGCAACTTCTCCAAGGCCCTCTCTAATTTGGATTTAACTGCCGCTCTGGTTGCCACCGTGAAAGGTAGTTCCAGACTTCCGGGTGGTGAGGATGCAAATGCTTCAGACATGTTTGGAAGTGCACTCTAGAAACCTACAAGGAAAAGCAACCATCAGAACGCATTAATAAATAAACACTCTAGGGTCCAGAGATCTTACCACTGTGATGTCTGCTTTCCATGAAAAGTTAGTTTCATTCAAAAACTCCGAAAAGCACATACATATCATGAACTTAGGATTTTGACTAATCATCTGGGTCTGGGAATTTTATCACATTTGGCAAGGAGGATGCTGGATGGATGATGGTAGGAGACCCAGAGCCCAAAGAAGTAACCGTTGGTGAAGATGTGCAAAAAGGCAAACCGTCAGGCCCACATGGGCGCCACGTGTGTAGGTAATAAATAGGAGTTATGGCGATGACAGTGGAGCCAACTGTTTGAACGCGCGAAAAGTGAAGGCCACTTGCATGGATTTAAATGCATACATGGGACATAAATGAGGGCCTGGCTAGTTTTATAGAGGAGAGAGAAAATTGCCTTTTTGAAACTGGCTAAGAGCCGAGTTTCAAACAGATGGTATTCTGCTCAAAACGAGCTGATGGGAAGAAAACCAGTGACACAGGAAACTCAAATAGCTTGCTAAACTATCTAGAAGGATATACATAAGATATACATAGGAGCTAAGGGATATATACATGGGGAACGAAGGGATATACAACAAATATACATTAAAATTACACGTATATACACTGTAGAATGACATCTGCAGGAAACTAGGCAAAGCATGAAATATATATAGCTTTCTACACTATTTACAAGCTAACCACACCTGCACAGAGGGCGGACAACCCTCTGGCAGAGCCAACCCACCAACGAGCGGCAAAACCAGAAAGAAATAAAAACAACCAAAATAGCAAAAAGAAGCAAAGACAACCAAAAATAGAAAGAAAACACACCAGACAGAAGGAAAACCGAAGGGAAGAGAGGCACCAACCTGAGAACGCTGAAAGGAGAAGGAAAGAAACCTCCACAGGAGCTCTGCAACAGCTACTACTACCCAATGATCGCAACCCGCCACTACAAAGCACCCACAATTGCTCGAAAATGATGGAAGTATTTAGCACTGATTATCATTAACTCTTTGCAAATCGCTCTAAAATTGCTCTGAAATCACTCTGAGTGCTTGAGTTTTTTAATCATGGTAAATGTGAAAATGACAAATAACTTCTATTTATACCCGCGGTAAAAAGAAATCCACCCCCTTCCAGCAAACTCTGGACAGACAGACCTCCAGATCCCGGGCCTGGGGATTTTTCGCGATGATATCACCTTAAGGAAAGAGAACATCGTGGCAAAGAATCCCAGAGTCCAAAATCTGGCTCCCAACAAAGGACAACAAAGGATGACAAACTCTAGGACTGGGATCCCAGAGGCACAAGAAACCAACAAAACAAAACACGACAGCGGGGAAGAAAACCCCAGAGAAAGAAAATAAAAGGAGGAAGACAAGGCAAGAACCACAGGCAAAGACAAAACAAAAAAAAGGGGGACCCAACATTTTGCACACAAAATGTAGGGACGGGGATGTAGGGCATAATAGAACTACTAGTACTGTTAAAGAGGTAAGGAAAGAGAAATCGGAAAGGATGTCACCATTTGTGGAAACCCTCCAATGGATTTTTAAATATTTCCACACAGAACTGCAAAAGTATAAGAAAAATGTCTTAAGTCTACTGTGAACAATAGGTAGGAATTTACTTGTGAAGCTTGAAAGGGAATTATCCTTGATATATATGCATTTTCTATTTCAAAACTCTACCTTTATCCTCGCTTCAATGTTGACTAAATGTATAGCTGAAAACGCTACCTTGGGCACTAATTTATTATAACCACTTTTATGATTCATGCACATCACTAATATATTTTCCCTTTTCCCAAGTGTTAGGCAAATTTTTAAGTGGATAAGCTATTTCAAAATGGTTCCTAAATGCCTGTCTTTTTTTCATTATGGTGAAGTTTCATAATGCACTTTCTATCTTTTTGGACTTATGGTAGAACTATTTGGTGGCAAAGACACTTCCTAAAGGTACCCCCTTTTTGGATTAATTAATTATCAATTTATATAGCTCAATCACTTAATTTTTTACCACTTCATTAACATGGTTTCATGATTTATTTTCCACTTCTAATGATGGGTGGGTAGAACTTTATGTTGACACTATGACCTTATCTTATGACCAAAAAAGAACATTAAATGATGGAATGATTGATTAGCTTTCTGCCACCATGGGTGTGGGTTTACTTCAATTTTACACTCAGTTTAGATACCACCTTTTGATACTTAAACCCTCCTTAGGGACCTTTTTCACTAGCATTTCCATTTCCTCTAGGGGCCAATTTTGACAACTTAATTAGTTCACCTTGTTTTTATGGGGATACTTATTTATTTTTCCATTTTAAAGACATTGGTATTGTTTTCAAGTCACTTGACACTTTGAATAAACATGTTGAAACTTTGAGAGGGTACTTCCACTTCAAAATGGAGCCTTAAGGACTAATTATCATTTATTTCTAACTTAGTGTGATTATTTAATGGCTTGTCCACCATTAGTAGCACCTCTTTTAATTTATCTTCTCCTCTTCAATACTAGGTTCACTTTGTTCATCATTTTTCCCCCTTTCATCTTGCTTAGGTAGGATTTTGTCTCTTTAAAACTTGTCTTTACATTTTATCTTTTGCTAACATTATGTTGGCTTTCCACCCAGATAACGTATTATAGCCTTTTTCTTAGCCATTTGGAAATCTTGTTTTTAGATCTAAGTCTTTAGCATTATGGTTTTATTCTTTCTATTTTAGTGCTACCATCAATCAGGGACTTCTCCATCTTCATTTCCTTTTCAATAGTTTTAGCACCTTTGAAACATAATGACGCCTGTAGGATCTAATATATCTGATCTCCCCTCCTTTGTTGATGATGCTATGAGAAACATCATTGATACATATCCCTTAAAAATTCATTGTCATATGGGCTTCATACTGTCCATCCACTTTATTTCACATTTCCATTTACTCATTGTTTCATAATCCTTGTTGAATATTGACTTATCATGATTTTGGCATGCTCTTCCTCTCTTTCATTATTCTTATTTTTTCTAGCAGCAATATCTAGTCTTTTCAAGATAATATCCTCTCTAGTATTTTCAATGATGTTTTTTCTTATGCACAAGTACCAGGTTTCCCTTGAAGAAACCATGGAACATTTTGGGGGTCTTTTGATGATTTGATGTAATAAGGCCATGATAAGGCCATTTTGGGGCCGATCTTTTGATGATTTGATGTAACAACGCCATGATAAGGTCAATATTGGTCAAAGAAAAAAAATGGCCTAAAATTTGTGAAATTGATGTAATTAATGATTTGAAGCCAATTTTGGAATATATGCATTTCACTAGGTGAGTTTGAAGTTGTCTTTTTGGAGGAAGCAAGAAATTGCAAAAGTTGCATTAGCAACTTTTGTAACTTTTAGTGCAATTAGTGCAACTTTGTCAACAAATGGCTAACTAATCCAAAAATGGTTAGAACATTTGGGGAATGATGTGAATGGTATAAATATGCCTCTTATTGGTTGAGGCAACTGTTGTTGGTGGTTTTGGAAGTTGGAATCAATAAAGTTTTCTTTGTTTTCCTATTTTCTACACATTTTTGTTGTAAAATTTGTTTGGTATGGATCCTTATAGTGTCATGATGGTCTAAAACATACATTTTTGGAAATTTGAGAGAGTTATATTTATTTTTCAATTGGTTTGGGCTTGTTTCATTGAGTTTTGAAAAATTTAGAGGCATTTTACTACAAGTGGGTCTAAAACCCTCTTCAACTAGGGTCTTTGCACAAAAACTTCCATATCTCTTTAATTTACCATGGAAAAAATGCACAAATGGGAAAATAGATAATTTAAGGTGTCTTCCTTGAGATCCAACTGGTTCAAATTTTAAATATGCAATGTGGAATAAATAATTTGATGCCTTAGGACTGATTTGATGGCAAAATTACTATTTTTCTTTGGCTGTGAGTGCAATTTGTAATGTTGGGATACAATATGAGGAGTTTTGGTGTAAAGAATGGTGCAAAGTCTTGTTTGGATATGAATTTCAACTGATGGTGGCCATTTTGGTTATATAGGAGAGTGAATATTTGAAAGAGGTCCTTTGTAAAAGAGGCCTAATTGGTGTTTCTAGTGAATAACTCCTTCAAACTCTTTACAATTTGTCTGGTTTAAACCAATGACAGTGAAAAAAAGGAATATTTATAGAAAACCAAACAAAGAACTTCAAACTACCAAACCAATAGCACAAAAATCAATAAAAACAACTAATATAATCCATGCATGAACTATAGTGATGAATTCAATCCATATTTAGTCTACTGTTACTCAATAACTAACTACATGCACACAAAACAACACTTCTTTGTATTCTTCCAAAATAAGAATCCGTACAATGGGTGTATAACATTTGGATTAGGTCATAAAATGTATTAAATAGGAAAATCATGTATTTGGTTGCCTCTTAGGGCACTTTTCCACCATTTCTACAAACTTGGACAAAGTTGTCCGAGCAACTTTTAAAAGTTGCAAAAGTTGTTGAGCAACGTTTTTACATCTTTTTGCACTTTTTCACAACTTAAGGCAAATGAGATTAAAAACACCTCTAACCTCATCCTAGTCTTCTATCTTGGTTAAAACATGATTCCAAATATCCCCAAGCCCTAATGACATCATCATGGCATCATCATCTCTTCTAGCCAATCAGGAGGCTTTACAACATTTTAACCCCTAATTGCAACTTCCTAAGGACTTAAGACACAACTGGACCCTAATCCCCATTGTACTCACACACTATGTTCAACATGACCTTATGAAATATACACATGCCTCATAGGGCTTCACACAAAAAAATTGCATAGGATTGACTTACCAACCCATGGGTGCTCCTTCACCATTCTCCCCCTCTACACAAAGATTAAGGAACATGAGGGGATATTAGAGACACTCCACTCTTTGAAATATCCATGAGATACTCTATAAAACTATTCTTGTTTGCGTGCTTCCAAATCTTGCACCTGTGAATTTCATTGGTTTCAAAATCCCATACGCTTTCAACATATCCCTCATTTTCAGACCCGTCAACCTTCACTGACATGGCCACACATTTCTTGTAGAGCTTTGGTCAACAATTCTCTTACCCTATATTTAATTTCAAAGCACATATGGGTAGAGGAAGATGTTGGCATGACTGTCAATCTGCAATTTACCTGCAACTAGAACTTGCATTGTCTGTGCATCCACATTCTTACACACAAATGGAAAATAGATTAAGAGTTTCTAATGTCCTTCAGCACTTTGTTTACAACATATCACTCTTCCAAGGGTTTCATTCTAGCATAGGCAGAGAGGATGTGACATAGGTTGTTGAATTCAGCTTACATCTCCCAATGCATTAGCTTTAAATTCTCTAGAGCCTTTTCATTGAATCTATTATGCGGTCCAAAAAATATTGTGCATTGCCTTCATTGGATGCTTTGCTTCCATCAGTCGGACATGAAACATAAACCCTGGATATTATTTTGCAAGGAAACACCAACTCACCTACGTAACCACAGACATTGAATGGAAAATTCAAATCATAGTGCAGAGGTTCTCATGTGGACTCGACTGAAAGAATGTGACTGTTTGCACATTGTGACCACAAAAGTGCACAAAAATGAGTGATTTAACAAAGAAACCTTGTGTTTCTTGTACTTCTAAGACTCCAAACTATAGATAGTGTCTTATTATGCTATCAAACCTCCAAATCTCAAAGGAATTAGACTCAGACCTCCTAGAACCCCAAAAGCCCCAAATTTGGTGTTCCAAACCCTTGTTTATAGGGCTTTTTAAATATCTGTCTTCCAAGCACTATTGGACACAACTGATGGCTGGTTCACCTTGCAATCAGCATACCAAAGCATTCCAAAACATAAAATATACCCCTCATTTGACTAGAATGTCTACTGTTAAGTTTTTCCACCATTTGTTGATTGTGATCACTTCTTCTTCAACTTATCTGCACAACAAAGCATTATATTTTTAATGTACATGTTAGATATGATCATTACATGAAGGTTAGGAATTTAATTTCATGGAATAATTCCCATCTTTATTGGATTCCAATCAAAATAGTGACTTAAGAACCATCAAATGGTGACAGTTTTGAAACAGTGATTTTGATTAGATTCAAAACAATGCAAGGTTCATATGAATGACTCCAAGAATGATAAGAAAAGACTTATAAATCATCATTCAATAAAATCCTATTGATTATGAATCCATAAACATTCAGAGCATTACAAAATAATTGCAAGATTCATAATTTTATTTTATTCACTGTGACAGTTCGTACACACAGCACCTCTACCCGTACAATAGATTTTCAATTCATTAAAATATCATTCCTCAACTTCCCCAACCTCCTATGATTGGTTAGAGGGATTATTTTGAGGTGTTTAACTCTAAAACCCAACTTCCCCCCAAAACACCTAACTAGCCATTACTTATTTGAATATTTAAAATTTGAAAATTAACTTAAAACTTATGGTATACCAGACCATAGTGTACATTAGTGAATATCTTCCTAAGTTTTCAGAAAAGATCCATGTAGATCGTATTTGGGATCCCAACTCCATTAACAAATTTGAAGGGGATTACTTGATGGGGAAAGGTAGATTGATGAAAGTGAGAGGTAATTATAAGATGTTATTGTAGTTAATTAATTCTTCTAAATCTTCGATATAAGTTATTTGTAATTGGTCTATTTTTTTATATAGTTGGTCGAGAGTGGGATGAAATACATTTGTATATTACGAACAATCTTGATTGCATGATGGTGTGGATTGAACGATGTCAATAAAATAGTTTCTCATTAACATGGGAACGTGTTGCTTTATTGGTTAGAGAAGCTCATCATAATGGAGATTCCAATGTTACACCAATGGTAATTGATCTAGCATATTGTTTAAGAGGTAGACAAGTACGTAAAAATTTATTAATGATCATGACCCATATGTTTCATATCAACTCATGATGCAAATAATTTTCACACACTTGGAAAATTGCAGGTCAAGCACCACAAAGCTATGTACTATCATGGCCACAACTTTCGCATAAAAAAGTTGGATGACACAAAGAAAACTTGTGATTCTAGGATAAAAGCAGTCTTCGAGGTCACTAATATTTCATCTAGAAATGAAATATGTCTTCAAAAATCTCAAAATCGATACTATGGCGTCTTGGATGATATACTTGAGTGTGACTTTAACTCCTTCAAATTAGTTCTATTATTCATCAAATGGTATAGGCTAGGACTGAATCAAAATGATCCTAATAGAATTTTTATTCAACATGATAATGGATTTACAATTATTAATAAAAGTTCATTTGAGCCAGTTGGAGATGAGCCCTATGTTCTTCCAAGCCAATGTGAGAAATTGTTTTACTTAGAGGTCCCACATAAACCGGGTTGGTCATTTGTTGTTAGACATGATCCAAGAGGAAGGTCGATAAAGTATGATGTGATGGAAGTTGAAGATGATGATGATGATGATGATGATGATGATGATGATGATGATGATGATGAAGAAGATGATCAATGACATGATTGAAATGTACAAGGTATTGTATTTAATTATTTATATATATTTATATTGATTAGTATATATATTTAATATTGATTTATTGATGTATTAAACTCTAATGGAATGGTATAATTAATTCATTGTGTTCAATTCTAATGATTACAACATATGTGAATTATGATTACCAATGTATTGCTTATGATACCCAACTAATTGTTGCTGATTACATGTATATATTTTGTTTGATTGTCAACCTTTCTGGAAACAGGAAATTGACTACACATATCGTCACCCCTTCTGTTTACGATCTTGCATTCCATATATAAGGTAAAGGTAATTTGTTCATGTTTATGATCTTTCATATTGTTCATGTTGTCTTCTATGTAATTTGTAGCATATGTATCATGTAATTTTTAGCTAACTCAAGATAAATGATTCACATATGCAGGAAATTTAACCCCTTTGACGAGGATCCTGCATAGTGACATGGATCAGTAGGTATAATTCAATACACCCTATAGAAATAGTTTATTAATTTCTTACTTTCTCTTTATGCCCATCTTCATTGAGTGGTTTAATAATAAGGTATTAACTTGCTCGTGATTTAACAGTACTACCCTCAACATCAATTTTATGGCCGACTTCATCAACATTACCCTTATTTAGCAAAATATCTCTCTCCTTACCAACTATATATCTCATTTGATGGATTGCAGGAACCACCAAATAGGTACTTGTCAGATCTATCTTCCTCGAATGAGGGAAATGTGGGAATGGAAAGTTCAACATGTAGTACGGCTAAAATAGGGAGATCAACAAGAGGTCAAAAGATTAGAAAAAAATCAATAAACGCATGCAATTTTTCCTTGTTGAAGGGGGGTCATGTTATTATGATGATGATGATACTAAAGGTGACATCAAGGTGCCCTTTCGGTACACACATCTTGAGAAAGAATGGGTACCCAAGGAGCTACCTCCAATTAACACTAATTTTTGTATTAACGAGATGATATATCGCATAGCTTCATCCTCATTACATGGTTTGGGCATATTTTCCATGGATGGGATAAAGGTATGTTACAACAAAGTTGTTGAATTAATGGAGTTTTTCAGACCTTGTTACAATTGCAATGATTGGATGCAGATTATTCAATATAAAAAAATTATGTGTAGGTATGCACTATCAGCAAATTATATACAATGGAAAGAAAATGATCAAAGTAAAACATTTGCTATGTACATTGACAGGAGACCAAAAATAATAGGGAATATTGTGGTTTTTATAAATAGTACGTGACCTGGGTCAACTAATAAGCAACCCAATTGCATATTTGAGGCGCATGAGGGGAATCATGTTTTTGTATGTGTGATAAAATCAATGAGTGCAAGGGAAGAACTGCTAATAGATTACCATTTGAATTGCATAGATAAAAACAAAGTTACTATCATGGGGGTGGTAAGTACTATATACCATTTAAAGTACACTCAAGTTTATTACTCCAAAATACCATTTTATCAATGTTTTTTTTGTTAATTCTATTGCTTTTAGTTTGCTAAAGTTTTTATATTTAATCTTTGTCACAGGACGACATGGATCCCCCCACATGATAGAGGTTATGGGGATGCTCCACCCACCCATTCTTCAGCAAAGGTAAACCTTATTGTAATTGTACAAATTAGGTAGTTGAAAAATGTTATATTATTATGTTCTTTTATTTAGGGTTTTGGAGTTATCCTGATAGTTTTACTGATATTCCTATCACAAATTGATGTTCAAGATAGGGGAAAAGCACCTGCAACAACAAAATAAATAGTTGTAGATACGGATGAGGGAGATATCCTTAACCCTGTAAATATGGTGAAGAAATAATTAAAAAAATTCACTGCGAAAATTACAAAAATTTTGGAGGATCCAAATCCAACCAAGGATATGGTGAAGAGGAAAGATGAATTGATGTCGCAAACACATCGTTATCAAGTAAGAAGTAATGAATCTTTAGTTATAAAAAAATTTCAATAAAGGGTAATATTTTATACTCTTTTATCTCATGAGCTAAAATATTTATGTGTTCTTGTTACAAGATTTTTTGTTTGCTCAAGTACCTAGCCATGGACATCGCGGTGAGGTCGGTACTAGCAGAACTCCCACCTCAGGTAAAATAATCCTTAAGTTAGCAAGTTACAAGGAATTATTTCTTTGGAACATTCAAAAACTTCATTGGACTTACTGATTAGAAGTGTACATTTTTCATTAGACTTACTGATACCGTAGATATAGCTATAGGAAAATGTACAGTTACAACTAATTCACAATTTCTAAGAAAATATTCACTCATATAATATTGAAAGCTACTCTTACTTTTACTATTTCAGAATGTCTTTTCTAACAATGTATTTTTTAGGTCATCAAGTGCAGGCAACTCCTCCTAGAAGGACCGACCATCTGAGATTGTTGAGTGCAATGTCGGCAACAAGGAGGATGCAAACATCAACACCTTCATGGTCTATGCCTGGTAAATCCTTATTTTTCTATATTTGGTTTTGTGTTACTTATGATTTGATAATGTATACTTTAATCTTGGGTGCATCTCATAGTGGATTAATTTTCTGCAGTGTGAGATACACCGGCGACTGCTTCACCAAATACAAATTAGAGTACCTGTATTGGTGATAATTCACCATCGTTTCTTGGATCTACCCGTGTTTCTAGTACGAGAGTTATGCAGATGTCATTGTTGATAGAGGATAAAGAATTGATGCATTGAAAATGCCTTAAGCTTCTAGGTACTTTAAAATTATTATTATTTATAGTATAATTGTAATTTATTTATTCATAACAAGTTTTGGATTGATGATCACATGACATTTTTGCAGGGAACGATTCTTTTTATAAAATGCTTCATGACTTGACATTAAAGATATTTGGGCCCACCATACGTACAAGGTGGAACATCATAAGTGAACTAACCCTATCCCACTATTTTTATTTTATATCATTAATTGGTATAATATTTTTCCATTCATTCCATTTCTTTTACTATATTCAAGGTACGCAACTTTAGTTAATTTTTCTATCTTACAATTTTGTGTTTTTTCTTAAAAGGTGGAACTTACAAGGAAAAAAATTAAAAGAACAACTCATAAAAGATTTAAAGCATGAGTTTGGTAATAACATTTTTGAGGAGAAGAAAAATTTAGAAAAAGCTTCCAAACATCTTAAGACTGTGAGGGACTCATATAGAAGGAGTCTCGTCCACAACCCAAAGTACGAGCGTCCTCCCTTTATTTTATTGAGGCATTGGAATGAATTCATTTTGGATGCAAAGGAGAAAGGGGATACTCAAAGAGGAATTGCTCCACCAAATGAGAAAAGAAGGTATGCGATAGTATTAACTACTAGTAGAATGTAATTATGCACTAATTAGTATTATTTATATCTATATAATCTAACATATTTCAAACTATTCATAGGTTGCAGGACACATCAAAGGGTACAAAGGCCAGACTACAAAAGATTGACCATCACAAAATTGGCTCTGGTGGTTACTCAAAAATTCAAGCATGAATTGTAAGTAGCAATAAATAAAATTTTGCATCTAAATTTTTATAAATTGCAAATAATTTTGTTTAATAAAAAAATGTAAGGCTCAAAATTTAATTTAGAGGCCACCAAAGAACACAGAAATATTGCCTTGAAGGATGGTTATCAAGTCGTGGCTAAACGCCTACGCCAAGCTTCCACTGGCCCAACCCAAGAGTCTCCTTCATCGGCTGAACAGGTAAATATGCTAAATGAAAAATATTTGAAATTGAATATTTGAGAAACAATCTATTTTAACAAGAAAACAATGATAACAATGTGCATGGCATTGCAATGCAGCCTCACAATCCTAACACAGAACCTACATCACATGATGAAGGACCTGATGTGCATCGCAGTGTCGATGGAGGTTTTCATTTTCTATTGAAAATTAATTATGTAGTTATTAATACAATTTAAAATATTAAATTGAAATTGGTGTAACCTTTTTTGTGTATATTTTAGAGCATATAGAACGTCATGCTGAATGAGAGGAGGATGTTCGGTGTGATCACCATGTTGACTTTAGGGATGACAAAAATGTTATTATAGATGATGTGGCACAATCAGGTAAAGAAAATCTATGTTTTGTTCTTTTAAATTTATTTTTTTAATTTATAGTTCTTTTTGTTAATGAAATACTTGTAACACTAATATAAAATGGTGTGAATTTAACCCATATAGTTGTTATTGCAATGGACCCCCCTTTGGCACAACAGCCTAGTCTTCCTGAACACATGATGAGGAGACATGTGTTGAGATCAGAATCAGTAGAGGAGGGGAATGGCGGGCATATTGATGCTCCGCTTAGACGTTACCTTAAAAAAACAAACAAGAAACAAGAAAACAAATTATTGCAATTAAATTTTTTTACTATTGAAAGAACGTTGTCTTAATGAATATTATTTTTTACTAGTAAATGTTGATGAAGGATGTGTTAATGAATTATTCATGAATGTTTTCTATGAAAGAATTTTATATTTTAATGAATGTTATGTGATTATAATGATTGAATGTAGGGAATAGATTATTTATATAAGTTGAATATGTGAGCTCTATTTAGAAGAAGAAAATTAGTGGTATATAGTGATACGACATAATAAACTCTATTTTTATACCCTTACTATGATGAAACTAGATTGATCTGGTTCAAGACTATGAAGTCAAACTACGAAGTCTCTAAGCATGAACGTAGGCAAGGCCATCAATGATGAGCCCCCGAGACTTAGGTCCAGTCCCATAGGGTTTGTCAAATGATTCTCACTATTCATAAGTAATAGTTCCAGTCCCTTATGTATGACATGAAATTTTGTTATTCTTATGTATTTTAGAAATTAGGTAAAAATAAACCTTTGAGGCTCTTTTTATACCCTTACTATGATGAACCTAGATTGATCTGGTTCAAGACTATGAAATCAAACTATGAAGTCTCTCAGCATGAACATAGTCAAGGCCATCAATGATGAGCCCCCAAGACTTAGGTCCAGTCCCATAGGGTTTGTCAAATGGTTCTCACTATTCAAATGGTTCCACACACACACAACCTATACAAAATATACAACCTTCACTTGTATATAAGAGTTGATTAGAGAAGGTATCTACATAGGTGATGAACATGCAGAGTTGCCTAAGTACTAATGGGAGGTTGCCCAGCAATAGATGTACTATTTGAAAATCATCACAAGTCCATTTGTTGTTGGGTCTAGCTCCCAGTAGTGCTTGGTCAAATATTCATGTTTGTCACTTGTGCATATACCTTCTCTGAAAATACATAACTTTCATTCCAACCGTTGTCTTCTTATCCATGTACCCTACATGAAACTTAGAACAAAAATCAGTACTCAAAATGTATGTTTAGTCCCCTTCACCTGTATATAAGAGTTTATTAGAGAAGGTATATGCACAGGTGATGAAGATGTAGATTTTCCTAAGTACTACTAGGAGATTACCCAACAACAGATGTACTATTGTGATAAAATCATCACAAGTCCATTTTTTGTTGGGTCAAGTTCCCAGTAGTGTTTAATTAAATCTGCATGTTTGTCACTTGTGCATATACCTTCTCTGAAAATACATAACTTTCATTCCAACTATAGGAATAGTCTATAAATTAGTGGAACATTCTTCTAAATTCATATTTTATGAATTCCAAAGTTATAGATTTTTGTGAAGAGATTTGGTCAGATATTAATAATGCTCTACTGGATTGTTTACATAAGTTGATTTTATACAAGATGGACCATCAAAAGACTAAAAATTGCACCCTAAAATCACTTGAAGCATCAGATGACCCAAAGATAGGAAGAGATAAATACAAATGAACATTGTATATAATTTATTTTGGGCATCCAAAGCTTCAAGTCATACTTGACATCATCGGTTGACAACTTCACTATTTTGTCTTCAACAACATTGCCAGAAGAAGGAATATGTGAGTGGTTTGGTTGTATTTGAAGCCAGGTAATTTGACTAAATTAAGTTTATATTCTTGTAATTTGTTTGTTGATATTGGGTTGTAACCATAATAAAACAGATGAATTTATCTTGTAAAACCATCTCTATCTAGCAAAACCACCTTGCCTGCACTTGGCACGAACTATGCTACACTCCAGCTCTTGTTTTATTTTTGAATTGTTTATGCAGGTTTGATCGAAAGGTAATTTTCAATTGTACTCTTAAATCCTATTGTTTGATTAGTTTACTTATATTTGTATGCATGCGAATTTGATCTAATGGTCACATTCATGGAATTGTCTAGAGCAATAGTCAAGAAGGAGCTAATGGGAATTAGCAGGGTCTCCAATTCAGAGGTGCGGTAATCTATGTTTATTGCTTTCATGTTACTTTCTTCAACTGTTTTATGTTTAACTTTTTCCTGATTTTGGTCATTTTGTCTCTTGGTAAGATCAGGATGCAGGAAATTAGGGGAAATTTTTCTTCTATCTAAAATTTTGTTGTTCATTAAAATGTTTGTTATGTTGTTGTAGATTCATAAAAATCAAAACCCATTTTTGAATATGCATGTGTTTTCTTAGAGGGCTATTGATTCAGAGAAAATTGTAGGATTTAGGGTTGCATTTTCCAACTTTTCATATGCTATAATGATTACCATTTTTTTAAGGGTTTTTGTTGACCATTTTTATGACCATTATCTGTAAATGTGATATCCTTATGGAGGTAAATGCCATCCTCCATGGACTAGCTATGTTTCGAACTTAGGAAGCCCCATTAGTGTCATGTTGTGTTTTATAATCTCACATGTGAATTGTTCTTCCAATGCTACAAACTACATCTCACCCCTCATCTTACTGATACCAAAGACCAGGGGACTAGTATTTAGTTTGTATTATTAACCCATATAATAGTCCACCAAGCCATGTGCATTGGTTGAGACACGGTGTTGTTGTGCAACCATACAGATTCATTATGAATTGTTCAGGTTCTACATTTGATTAATTAATTGTAAATGTTCATTGTAGTTGAACATTTGAGATGCAGTCATTTGCTTTCAAGTTTTAAAACTTTGGTCCAATGGTTATTAGTGTGTGTGTTTATATTCCATTATGTATCTTGATATGCTTAGTGTTTATAAGGAAAACAAAGTGGGAACTTATGTTTATATTCCATTATGTATCTAAACATAATCTTACTTAGCAACGCCTTAATTATACAATCATATATAATTAGTAGCAATATAAATTGAAATAAAAAATTAAGTTACTTTAATTGGAAATATTAGCGCAGATGAAAAATTATGGAATGACTGGTCTAATATCATCATTCAATTTATATAATAGGAATTTTAGTAGTAAACTGAAATATAAGTGGTCCAAGCATAAGATTTAATGCTCCAACTAGTAAGACCTCTTCGTGATGTACAAAAGTCAAGAAATTTATTAGAGGCAACAATCTATCCATCTAATACTCTGCAAAATTTAATGAGAAAGAGACATGAATAGATGGTAAAGCTTCTATAGTGAGAAGCATGGTGGGTTACCATTAATCAAGCATGGTGTTCCCATTTGGAACGCAACATAATTTGACTGTGCCATTATTTTTGACCTACTCTAGCCTTTGGCGTGGTATGGAAGCCATTTCATATAAAAGTGCGTTAAAGAATTAATGGAGGAGAATGTCATGCCATTAATAAGGCATGACGTCCCATCTCCTTTACAGGAGGAATTCTTCAATTTTTCAAGAATTGATCATAAAACAAATGTGGGATACGGGAGAGACCATAATATGTTGTTCTATGCTCGAGAGAAAAAAGGGAGGGATAGATAGCAATACTTTATGAGAGCATTACCATCGCTAATTCATAACCGCTGAAGGTAGTTTCATAACTACCCAAATATATGTGCCTGTAATAGCACAAATGGAAATAGTCTGGTTGGGGGAATCAGATTGAAGGAGGAGGCGCTCAAAAATATATTAGAACCGGGGTCATTAGTTTTGGCATCAATGGAGGAGTGTTTGAAATATAGAAGTTGGTATTGCCACCAGAGGGATAGAGTCCCTGACTCCACCGAATCGAGAACCAGAATTATTTGTTGGAGACCAATATATATGAGAACGATTAGGTATACAGGCTTTTTCTTCATTTATGGAATGATATCAAGAAGAAGAAGGAAAAAACATCCCTCAAGAGGTAAAATTAATCCTTTTTACATAGCTCTTCATATGAAATAATTATTCAAGAAATTTTACCATACATAAACTAATATATATTCTAAACAAATTGAAAGCAAATTTAATCCATGTTCTCATTTCATTTTTGAATCTTTTTTCATATGAAATAATGGATAAAGAAATTTTGATGAACCAATATATGCATTCTTTAGTAATAGGTAATAGATTTCTTGACAAGTAATTCATTGATTTTATTCTTGCAAACTGTTCTTTTGCTGGAAATACTTATATGGAAAAGTAGAATTTTCTCAATCACCATCTATGTTAAACCTCTTAAATATTTGGTATGTATATTTTATCTGCATCTATCCACTTAATACATCATTTAAGTAATGTGTCAATATTTGAATAAGATTTGGATTGTTACGATTTAGAAGGTAGTATAGGTAGAGTTGGAGAGTGAATAACCAGTGTTAATAAAAATGAAGCTTTCTTTTCTAGATGTTTGGGTGTTTGACAAATTAAATCTATTCTAAATTTGACTATTGATATTAACAGGAATAGGTAGCTTTAATAAATTAAATCAGATCTTTATATATTCCTTCTACAGCTGAAAGAACCTTATCATGGGCGATTTCCTTTGCATTCAGCATTGTGCAAATCTGAAGCAACATGCAAGTATCAAATAAATCTGAAAATATGAAACCATTATGAAATGCATACTACAAAACTAGTTAACAAACTAACTCAAAAGAAAGATAATAATTTATATTTAAATACTAATAAGTTGATAGGAAAAGTCTGGTTTAATGTATGCATGTTTCAGAGAATAGAAATCTTATTGGTCCATTTCATTTTAGTAAATGGAATCATGATAACTAATTGTGATTAGTCTTGTTAAATGGATGATGAACATGAATAAACATAATGGATATGTACAAAGGATATAACCTTATATTTTTTAACAAAGAAATTAGTAACCAAATGTATTCAAATCATTAGTTTTATATTCATGTTTTTTGAAATCTAACTAAATTAAGGCTTATGAT
>MU227674.1:628974-654781 GCA_018584345.1 Thuja plicata
TGAGGAAAGTTAGAATTTTAGCAATAACAAATATATAAAATCAAAATTAAGAGAAGAGCTCCAATTCTATTCTTTTACATGTCACAATCTATAAATTATTTATGGTATGGGATGGTAAATAATTTTTTAAGGTATATTTTGGTAGTTCAATTGTTACTCAATTTGAGTAGTGAGGTTAGTATAATTGCACTTTTACAACTTTTCAAGTTGGGGTTTAATAGACATTGATATTAGTAGTTCAATGCATATGTTAGGAAGGAATGATATGATTAAATTATATACATGGTATATTAATATGTTAGATTTTAAGCTAAGTGATCATAGAATTAGGCAATATGTATCTCCTCTCATACAATTATAAATATTGTAGGTTTGGGATCATGGATATTACCTTAATATCTTACAAGAATTGGTTCTCCATCATAGTTATGAGCTGTTGGGTATGTAACCTTATGATTAGGTCTACGTATAACTTATTTCTAGGTAGAATCTAATTAGGATATCATCCTTGTTCACCTAAGTGGGTGGCAGTCAATGGAGACATTGTCTAGGGACTCTATCCTAGAATGGGGTTGCGTAACCACTTCTACCATCCTTTAAAAGACAAGTTTTAAAGTTAAACCCAAACTACGATGTCTCTGTGAGTTATGTAGACAAGGCCATCTATGATGAGCCCCCGAGGCATTAGATTTGGCGCTTAGGTCTTGTACTTTTGAGTTCTTCCTTGATCTTGCCACCCCTTACCAATATTTTACATAGTTTGCATCTCTTTACGAAACTAGTTTTAAATACCTTATGATTGATTTAGCTAAGTTATTGATGTAGCTTATCTTATGATCTTGTATGTAATTGTAGACACCTAAATTTGGTCAGGTATATTCCAATCAATCAAAAGACAATTTATAAAATCAAATGGACCGATTCAAATCAAAACGGGCTAAATTACATGAAATCAAAGGATCAATTAATAAGTATATTGATTAATTAAATATAAGCCTCAAAGGGATAAATCTAAGCTATATAATTGATTTAATCAATTAATTGTATAGTTTAGATCAAAAGTCAAAATCAACCTATTCCTTACATGGCTAATTTAATTAATTGATTGAATTGATTAAATCCTTAGCAAATGGGACAAGAATTTGAACAACCAATGAGAATCAAGGATTGAAATCACATGGATCACTCCAAACTTTGCAATCTTGATCACTCATTTTGATCTTTAAAATCCTCGCCACTCAATTTGTCTCTTTGTCCCAACCTTTGAGACCACCATTTAAATGGTCTCCCTATTTGAAACCATTTGAAAGCCTTCAACTCAACCATGCTTTGATCATGATCAACTTAATTCTACCCACTACCCTTGGAAAATCCTATAAATACTAAGCATTTTTAGAGTATTCCAAATCCTAGACATTCATGAGCAACTGCATCCTTACTATAGAGCAATTCATTGAGATCATAAGCATTTGAGAGAATAATTGAGCATAATTTGAGCAATTGAGAGCATAATTGAATGAATTACATTTACAATTTGAGAGTTGTGAGCTAGATTAGGCATCATCCTATACAAATTCTCATTCTAGGATTGTCACTTTTGGAGATTAAGGCTGAGAGCTCCATTGGCATGCTTAGTTAAAGATCCATGGAATGTTAAATGCTAATATTTGTCAATTCTTAGGTTAAATCAAGTATTATTTTTTCATAGAATTGATAGATTGCACCTTAATTTCATGAAGGTATGATTTATACATACAGAAATGGTGCCCATCGTGGGGCTTTAGGCCTCTAATCTCCATTTTTCTTTCATTTTTGCATATTTTGTGTATTTTCTTATCAATTTTGTAGGTTACAGGCAAAGCGACACATATAAGATAAATATTCACACCTATTCACATCAAAGTCACACCTACGGAGATTCTTTCATCGCAAACAGACAAAGAAATCACACCTTTGACTACAAAGTCACGCGTGTAACCAGTGAAATCACGCTTACAAACTTTCTTCTACCGCGTGCTACATTTTGTCTCACGCATTTTCTGATGCCTTTTCTCGCCCTTGCATGTTATCTTGTCCTTTTAAATGCTTGAAGTTACGCTAAATGTCTTGTTAAATAATGCTTACAGTGCTTTAAAGTTGCGCATATAAGCAGTAAAGTTGCGCGTATAAGCAATAAAGTTGTGTATAAGCAGTAAAATTGCACATAGAAAGTAGTAAAGTTGCGCGTATAAATAGTAAAGATGCACGTATAAGCAGTAAAGTTGTACATACACAACAGTAAAGTTGCACGTATAAGCAGTAAAGTTACGCGTAGACAACAGTAAAGTTGTGTGTATAATTTGTTAAATGATGCTTACTGTTCTTTGTATTTTTCAAGTTGTAGATTATTAAATTTTGATAAATGATAGTCTGTGTTTTTTGTTTTTGCAGATGAATAGGCATCCTAAGGTCCAAAAACCAGAGAATCGAATCTGCAAGGAGAGCAAAGAGGTAAGGATTTTCAACAAACATGCAAAAGAGCTTCATAATTTATCTATTTTGGACAATTTAGAAAAGGAAGAAGCATTGTATGATCATTTTGTCAGAATTGTCCAAGCTTACAAAATTAATTCTCCCTCATTGAATTAACAATAAATTTGATAAGATCTTTAAATCAATTTTGCAAATTTAGGAAAGATCTTTGGATTTGTTGATTATTTCAAATTTCTTTTGGTTTTCCTTCACTTTGGTGGCTTTATTGACTAACTTGTTGAAAGAGAAGGAGAGGGAATGATCACCACTAGGTGAGTACAAGCAAAAAAATCAAAAAATCTTAAAAAATGTGCCAAGCCTTTGCTAGCTTCGAAAGAGGTATTTTTCAAAACAAGCTTGCTTTTACTTAAATTATGACAATTTCAAAGTTCCAAATCTATCTTAATAGGGAAAGCCTATTATTGTTCACTCAAGGAAAACATTAGGTATATGCTCTTAGCTTTTTGAAGTTGATCAAAAATCCAAAAGTGTTGGAATTGAGGGATAGAACCAAACATTTCAATTTTAAAAACCTCCTTGTTAAGAGGTTAAAATTTTACAACTTTTTGTTTGAAGTGTTTGGAGTTGAAAAAAATTAGTAGGGATATGCTCGTCACTCTTTGAGTGAATCAAACTCCCCAACCTGCTTGATTCGTTTCATTATTTCTTTTTATATGAACATGCTAGATCTTTAAAGGGCCTGCCTCTCGAGAATAGCCTTACAAGGATGGTGAGAGGGAACGACCCAAGTGGGAGACAATCACTTTAGTCGTGATATACATCCAATCCACTATAATATAAATGCATTCATCCTAAAAAGGATCGAATGACAAATAGGTGCTAAGAATCTTCACCTCCTCTAGTAGTCCTTCGGGATTGCGAAAAATTGTTTTTTTATGCGCGTGGGAGGCCCTTGTCAAAAGGGTATAAGAAAATTTTCACTTGTTTGAACAATTTAAATTTATCAACCCTATTAAATTAGCAAGCCTACCTTTTTAAAGCCATGTTTAAAAGCCAAAATTGACCTTAGGTATCTTTCTTGGAAGAGATTTTTGTTTACCCTTTATAACGTCCGAGAAAATACACTTTGTGTTGTTTAAGGTATAGAAACAATTTTCTATGTGTTGTGGTTGTTTCTAAAATTTTCAAACAAGAACATCCTGAAATCTGATCACAAAACTTTAGACTTTTAAAAATCATCAAAAATAGTGACAGATACCTTTTACCTAGCAAAGGCGTGTGCACAAACATTCTTTTCACGCATATCAGCAGTTATGTTGCACGTACCAAGTTTTAAGTTGTGCGTAGTCACTCTCCAAGTTACACATAACAGCTTTCCAGTAAACGTTTAACACTCAAGTCTCGCGTACCAGCAAGCCAAATCACGCATACAGACTGAGACAAAGGAACATGGGGCATTTACCGAGGGTTTAGAAAAAAATTAACTTTCATATTTGGATACCCATTTGCAATTTCTACCTGTTTATAACATTACATTGTTCAGAATCCCTCGTATTTGGAATATTCAAAATCATTTTTTTGGGATTGATTGACTGAAAAAATGGGAGAACAATTCTTCCAAATATCTATAATAATGAATCTATTTTAAAGATGAATCAATCCTATGGAAAATGAAGATCAAAATCATCATAGACATCAAGATGAAGAAGTAACTAAAGATGAAGTTGAGGAGGCATCCCAAGATCCCATATTCCTCAAAATCATGGAACAAATTTTGAAAAAGGATAAATAATTATATTTCTTAAATTTTGCTCAATTAGGAGCTAAGCTTCCTCATAATTATGATATATCAACCTTAAAGAAGGATGGGGAAAAGAAAAGGACACATCATCTAACAATCCATCATTAAGATCAATCTGTCCTTTTCTTTATGAACATGAGCCATCCATATCTTCATCTTCTTCAAAAAAGAAGCATTTAAGCACAACAAACCCATCTTTGATCAAGAGAATGAAGAGAAAGATACTACTCTCAAGCAAGATCTAATGCATGAACCCCTATCTAGCAATGGTTCTTCTATAGCCTTTACTTCTTCACCCATTCATTCACATCTTAAAGCAACAAATCTAGCCAAAATGCCTTCATTGAACAAAGAACCTAATCCTTTTCATGCTAAATATGTCTATCCTCAAGGGATACCTCTAAAAGAAACCCAAGCTAACTTACATCTTTCTACAAATCTTTTCCATGCTTCAAAGATCCTAGACCCTAAGCTATCATGTGCTTCAATGCCTATTATACCCATTCAAAAGGATCCCACATCATTCCTCCAAGAATCGCCCATGCATACCCAAACTCATACCTTGTCCTTAGAAGTGGATCCATGTCAAGAGGATAATCCAAAATTTGAAGAAAACAATGTCAATATAGATCAATATCAAGATGTTATACAATCTCCTCCCATATTTGATGAAGGTCCCATATCTATAGAATCCGATGATGATCCTCCTGCATCCTTTCATTTCTTCCAAGATGATATCCTTCAAGGTCAACAACAAAGTTTCCTTCCAACCTTCATATCTTGTCCACTTCCCAAGCAAGATCAAGATATCCCATCCACCATTTCCAATGAGCATATTGAAAATCAAGTGCAAAATATCCTCTTCACACCATCTAAAGATACTTGTCAAGATCAAACTATCACATCAACTCCTTGTCATATTCCTCCATATCGACCTCACAAAACCATCATTCTTCTAAATCCCTTGCATCATAATAAATCCCTTCAAGCTTCAGTTGATCCTAGCAAAGTTGTTCCTATGAAAGCTATTCATGAGCCTATTGGTATAAAGGTAAATCTTAAAGATGAGAACCTCGGCAATGCAACTCATTCTAAATATGTTTATATCCCTTTCACATATTATCTCCCTCCATTCAAAAGCAACCATATGCCTTCACCATCCTCCAAATCCATTTTGGGTTCCTATGTCCCAAAGCTAAATTCTTCATCCCTTCCATCCATATTAGGTCCCTATATTCCTCCATCAATCATGCCTACCATCCCTATCTCTCCATTCACTTACCCTACCATGTATCAAGACCAATGAAAGCACACATACTTGAAGAATGTCCAAACACCAATCCATATGAACCCTCCATATTATTCCTATTCATCCATAATTCCTAAGTCTTTTGGAAGCAATTTGGATGTGCAACATAAAAATCAGAAATCCAAGAATCCACATGAGTATAAAGATCACCATGTCCGATCTAATCGACATGTGAATGAAAAGAAAAAAGAAATATCCAAAAGGCCACAAAGGTCCATCTAGAAAAAATAAAAATCAAAGAAAATATGGGTTCCTAAATACCTCATTGAAGAAATGCATTCAAAAGAATCACAAAAGAAAGAAAAATCAAAGACTATGTGGATTTCCAAGTCACTTTTGAAATACTTTCACACAAAATAAAAAACAAAGTTGATATTCAAGCTTCCAAAGGCTTCCATTCCGTCTTCTACAAAATTTCCATTTTCCAAGTCTACTTTGGGTTCCTATATCTTAAAATCCACTATCTTAGATACATCCTCACCTCCTTCATCCATTGTTCCTACATCATTCCACCACCCTTCAAAGTGTGTGTCAAAGTTGATCTTGCCAACATTTCCTTCCACAACATACTTTCTTCTTATCCTCATATCCATTATCCAACACTTACTTTCCATCCCTCTTATCCAATCTATGGCATAAAACCTTCACCACCATCTATCCTTATCCTCCATATGTGTCCTTTATCATCACCTTATCAATATATTTGAGCATCCTAGCCATATTCATGGTTTACTATAGCATATCTTTCAGAAGAGCATTGTCCAAAGATCCAGATGTTGGGGAAATTTTAAAAAATACAAAAAAAAATTAATAAAAAAATAAAAATAAAAATAAGAGAGAGAGAAAGTGCCTTCGTAAAAACTTGGTAAACAGGCACCTTGGTAGAAAAAGTAAAGAGAAATAAATATGTTCTATGGTTAAAACCACTTCTTGTGGCACCTTAGACAAGTACCATGATGAAAACTTGGCAAGCAGGTGTCATGTGTAATTCTTTCCTCTTGCACTATACACTTGGGGGAAAGTTTCATCCATGTTATCCTCCATCTTCCCTATCCAACCATTTATCTCACTCGCATCCATATTCATTTTTTCACCTTTGATCTTGATAAGGTTGAACATATCCATGAGCATCAGGTATCTGGACATCCATTATCTTTCCCACCAGCTTATTCACTTGTTGCATCCATGTTACCCTATCATGATCTTGCTTATCCCAAATGTACCTTCATTATTCCTCGACAATCTTTCCATAATCCCATCTCATCCCCTCATAGCCTTCATCATTCCATTATTATGATTGTGCTATCATATTCATAGCTTATCCAAATTGATCCCTCGGTCTTGATCAAAATAAATGAAATAAAGTGCAAAAAAACAAGTTTTCAAAAACTTCTTGACATGTCCACTCTTTTGGACCACCCACTTTTATGACATCAGGTCATTATCCTATATGTTATCTAGCACTACTTCATTGGCTTCCATTTCTTATCCAAAACACGCTTCACATTGCTATATCCTTTTTCCTTAGCTTGGGTAATCTTGAGGAGATGGTCCTATGGGTCACATTCACTACACACGTTTCATCCATCATGGCCTTTTAATTTCTAAATCCATCAAATTTCTCATACATATTTCATGTCCTATACCTTGCTAGACATTGGAGGCAAACCAATTTGATCTTGTTTGAGAGCTAGTAATTTCTTAAAAATCAAAAAATCTCTAAAAATTCAAAGAAAAAATTAAAAAAAGTTTAAAAATTCAAAAAAAAATCTAAAAATCCAAAAACACTAAAAAAATCAAAATCCAAAAATATTTTGATAAAGTCTCTGAGCTGCATCTTGCATATACCGAGCTTTTGTCATATTTTGGAAGTTTGCCCAAGCCTAACACATTTCTTTTCAATTGGGGGCATTAATCCAAAAGCAATGGATTTCAACAAAGCAAACACCAATTCATATGAAGCAATGCATCAAACCAACCAAATAGACACTTGAACCTTTTATTTACATCATTGTTCAATTCCTATATGATCCTGACACAAACATAATCCTTGACCTTTTGAGACATTATTATCAAGATTAAAATTTGACAAAACCTAACAGATCGAAATGGACAAAGTTCTATTTTAAATATGAATACAACAACAATAGCACTAAGGTTTTGATGAGGTATTTAATTTTTAAGTCACGTCTTTCTAGGCAATCAATGATGTTCAACTAGATCAGCGATGATGAAAGCATGACATTTTTCTTGATTTCTGTGTGACTGTTGTACGATTGATTCATTGAAATATGCAACTTTGTCTCAAGACATGACCATCAAAGAGTCATCGAGGACATTGTGCATATGGAAGGGATTCAATATCTATTTGTTTACGCAAAAGGATACCTTGGTCATTTAGATCTTCCATATCTTAATACCAAAATCCAATTCCAACATTGAATCCAATGAAACCGGTATTCAGACTCCCATAGTTGAATATTCAACTAGTGAGGATTGTACTAGTTTCTAATGGTTACAAAATCGATGAAAGAAGTATTCATATTATGATGATGTGGTCAGTGATGATTGTACTTGATCCTAATTCCACAACACTCAATGATGAAAATATATCTCCTTTTGCATTTCTTTTGCAAGAAAAAGTGACAGTTAGTTGCATTCATATAGATTAATCTTGCATTGGATTTGTTATGGGATTTTCCCAAAAGGGGGTGGAAGTTAATCATGGTTACATTGTCAAATTCCTAATCAATGTCCTCAAATGTATGATCTATCAAATTATCAATGCTACACCAAGGATATCATCACTATGCATCTTCTCACCTAGGGGCAACCTAACCATCTGATCATCTAGGGGAAACATAACTCTACTCATCACCCGTACCTATATCTGCACCTAAATCATATCAAATTTCCATAGCTATGAGCCTCCTACCATCAGTGTTCTAGAGGAAGCCTATTTTGCAATCAAATCAAGAATCCATCAATCAAATCATCCAATTGATCATTTAACATCAATCATTTTATCCGATCATCTATTTGCTCATCTTGAGCGCATCAATTTGTTCGTCTTTCTAGATCTTGAGAGTGAATTATCAATTTATCAAATCAATCCATCAACCTACCTATCCTATCAGATTAACATCAATACAACATCAACCAAGTGATTATGACTGACATCAAGTGATATCCAAACATCATCACCTTATCTAAAACATCAACAACATTTTCTCAATCATAGCTATTGTCATCTTGTCTCATAACCAGGGCATTTTCAAATTGATTTTATCGGGAAACAAATCAAAATTTCCCAAACTTAGTCAAATCATCCAAATCATTTTGATTCATTTTGCGAGGGGGCGTCATATCTACATCATATCGACATCAAGGATTCATATCGAGTTTTCTTTTCAAACTAGGGACAATGTCCTATCAATCAAATCTGCATCATTCACATCTGGGGCATTAAAATTTTCAATCATTATTAGTGAGGCATCAATCAAATCAAGATTTCGCATCAGGTTTCACATCAGGATTCGTATCAGACATTGTATCAGATATCAATCAATCAGATCATATCAGGACACCAATTTTCTTTGAATCAATGTGTTTCACACATCAATTCAAAGAGGGGCATTTGTAGACACCTAAATTTGGTCAGGTGTATTTCAATCAATCAGAAGGCAATTTATCAAATCAAATGGACCAATTCAAATCAAAAGGGACTAAATTACATCAAATCAAAGGATCAATTAATAAGTATATTGATTAATTAAATATAAGCCTCAAAGAGATAAATCTAAGCTATATAATTGATTTAATCAATTAATTGTATAGTTTTAAATCAAAAATCAAAATCAACCTATTTCTTATATGCTTAATTTAATTAATTAATTGAATTGATTAAATCCTTATTTCTTTTAACAAAGGGGACAAGAATTTGAACAACCAATGAGAATCAAGGATTGAAAGCACATGGATCACTCCAAACTTTGTAATCTTGATCACTCATTTTGATCTTTAAAATCCTCACCACTCAATTTGTCTCTTTGTCCCAACCTTTGAGACCGCCATTTAAATGGTCTCCCTATTTGAAACCATTTGAAAGCCTTCAACTCAACCATGCTTTGATCATGATCAACTTAACTCTACCCCCTACCCTTGGGAAATCCTATAAATACTAACCATTTTTAGAGTATTCCAAATCCTAGACATTCATGAGAAATTGTATCCTTACTATAGAGAAATTCATTGAGATCATAAGCATTTGAGAGTATTATTTGAGCAATTGAGAGCATAATTGAATGAATTACATTTTCAATTTGAGAGTTGTGAGTTAGATTAGCCATCATCCTACACAAATTCTCATTCTAGGACTGTCACTTTCGGAGATTAAGGTTGAGAGCTCCATTAGCATGCTTAGTTAGAGATCCATGGAATGTTAAATGCTAATATTTGTCAATTCTTAGATTAAATTGTATTATTGTTTCCATAGAATTGATAGATTGCACCTTAATTTTATGAAGATATGATTTATACATACACAGTAATCAACTATGAATTTTATATCATGCATCTAGCTATGTAGCTGTATATACAGGTGCAGGAAATAGAGAGGCAAGAAGAATATGATACACAGGCAAGAAAGAGAAATTCAGGTATGCAGTTGCAAGTCATGTTGGTCATTTGAACATCGTAATAAGCTTTATTGTTCTAAGTAGATTTATTATCATTTTAGATTCCAGTTAAATGATATAACAAACATGTTCACACTATGTATTAATGTAGTATGTCATTGTTTAGAAAGAAAAAAAAATATTGCAAATTAGATATGTTCATAGTAGAATAAATAGTTTGTTTAATGTCCAATCTAGTGTTTTGAATTTTGGGCATTACATACAGCTCTCCCATTTATTTTTCAAAAGTTATAATACTTCATATGGTAGACGTTTTATAGCACTCATGTGTTATGGCATTTAATGAACATGTATGTATCTTGTCATTGATTTAGTGTTATCAGCAATTTAGTTTGGAATTTCCATGAAGATCTAGGGTCTCTCACTTACTGTGGTGAATGTGTCTTACTATAAGTAACTATTTTCTTCATAGTTTGATGACTTCTTTCTTTCTTTTCTTGAAAGCAATTTCTCCAATCTTCAATCAAAGTTCACTCTAGGACCCATCCCACTTCATAGACCTATCATAGGTCAACTTCAAACACTTTAGAATCCACTAAACTCCACATCTTGGATCTCCATTCACCTCTTCAAACCCAATCTAGTCAATAAATATGATCATATTGGTTTCCCCTTCCCTAAGTTTTGGTTGCATAAGTTTTTTAGTTTGGCTTTTTGGTTGTTGATGTTGTTTAATGCTTCTGACAGCGGGATCAAAATCTGATTCCAATATTTTTTTCCATCCATTTTATTGACTCATACTCCCAATGGATGCACAATGCCACTTGTCCTGCATTTTTAGTGGGAAAACACCCTTGAGATGTTACCAAAATGTTGACTATTTTTCACTTTTGGGTCAAAATAGTCTATTTCCCTTAGGTCCTATACCAAAGTTTTATGAGTTTTATTTAAATATTAGACAAAGAAAATCACTTCAAGTATTGACAAAACCTTTGGTTTTTTATAAAGTGATCAAATGGGTGAGTTTCAAGAAGGGATTTTTCATTTAAAAGATACCATGCATAGGTAATGGAGGGACACATAAAAGTCAAAGTTATTTTGACTCTTGATCATACCTTTACTACAAGAATGGTAACTTGGGTTACAAGTGAGGGTTAGGAAAAAAAATCTACCTTATCCGTAGAAAGCATGAAGAAACAGAAAATGGAAGATAAATATCAAAGGATAGATCCTTCGAACAAAGAACAACATTTGTCATGCATAGTAATGAGCAGATTTTTTCCAGAGAACAACGAGCTTCATGTTTCAACAATAATATATTCATGACGAGATTGGGTTCATGAGCATAAAATAGAAGGAATAACTGATAAATAAGAGTTAACGTCGCCTCCATTGTCTTGATTTCATTTTTTGGGGATCTCCTAAAGAAGAACAATGGAAGGAACATAGATTCACTCATAGAGAAAATAAAAAAGCTATACCTCATCAAGAAAGTGTCATATTTAATGCTTGGAGAGAAAGACTTTAGTTTAAAGGATGCATTATAAGTAAAGATAATCCTATGAGAATCGAATGAGGTAGGGTTTCTAGTATATATGTATTTACATTTGAAACTAGTGACATGAATGTGTCACTTATTATTCCACGCATTTTTCAACTATTATAGGGGTACTTTGATAGTTTCTTAAACAATTTTACTATTCCCTTGAGTTCTATTACAAATTCATAAGAACAAAGTCTCCATGGGTTTCAAAAGGATCTAAGACACAATTCTAAGAATAGAGAATGTCATTTATTAAATATTTTCCATTATGTGAGCTAGAGAACAAACATCATTGTCATAAGGATATATTCAGATAGGATAATTATATCATAAAATACATATAAAGAAATCAAAATATTGAACACCGAGAATAATGGATGCAGACTATCATGAGGAGATAGAAATATAGATAATACCATAGAGAGTACAGAGAGTCATGAGAAGATAACTATGAATAGTAAAGAGATACAATCATGGTAAAGAATAGTATCCAATGGAGATGTAAAGATAATGTCTACATTAATGATATAAAACAATGTATTAATACATCAGAAGTACAAGTGGCTCCGTATACCTTTTTCTATGCTCATTTCTTGTAATTATCTATAATACTCAAAATTCATTCAAGAACACACTTCTTGACTGAGAATTCGTTCAAGAACATTAATCCAAGAACATTCATCAGACAATCAACCTATTATAATATATTAATAGATGATTAATATATATTATTATTTTTTAAAAAATGGATATGTCGCTATTTCGACCAAAATGGTTGTATGAACCGATGGGAATGCTATAGTCTCAACGTATTAGGCAGTCGATAGTTTGATGACAAAGACTGTTTAGTTTGACCAAAATGGTTGTATGGTTCGACGAGAATGCTATAGTGTCGACGTATTAGGCAGTCGATAGTTCGACGACAGAGACTGTTTAGTTTGACCAAAATGGTCGTATGCTTCAACTGGAATTCTATAGTCTCAACGTATTCGGCAGTCGATAGTTTGACGACAGCAACTGTTTCGTTCGACCAAAATGGTTGTATGGTTCGATGGGAATGCTATAGTCTCGATGTATTCGGCAATCGATAGTTCGACCAAAATGGTTGTATGGTTCGACGGGAACGCTATAGTCTCGACGTATTCGGCAGTCGATAGTTTGACCAACAAGACTGTTTAGTTCGACCAAAAAAACCAATGCTGGTCAAAAATGATCAAGGATATGTGGGTCATTCTTCACCACCCCTTTGGTTATTTTGACGTTAGAATAGTCGAACATTCGACCACTAGGGTGGTCAATTGTTCGACACAAACTAATTGTGTCGCATAATCGACGAAGAAAGTTCAACAACAATAGTGGTCGGTTGGTCGACCAACTTGCATCAAAAAATTGACTAAATCGCGTCGAAAATTGGGCAAAAATTTACTAGTGAGATGTTCTAGAAAATGAGAATAACATTTCAAGTAGCCAGTGAACTATGAAAGTCGGAAAAAAAACTATAAAGACTGGAGGAAGAGCAAGGAAGCCAATAAACTATGAAATGTGGGACAAAAACTATAGAGACTAAAGAAAAACGAGGAATGTTTTCACCTTATAAAATGAAAAATAATAGTACACAAAAAAATAATCAAGAAATAGAAACTTCCCATACTAATTTACAAAAGAGTGCCATAATATAAAGAACAAAACCAATCATCTTTACTAAGACAACAAAATACATAAAAATGAATAATTCAAGCTAGGTATTAAATGAATTGTTGTACAAAATACCTGGATGGAATAACTAGCCCTCTAGTATTATGATATTAAGTGCAGTCTGATATTTTATGTAAAGCTCTATGTGCAATTTGATATTCTATGAAAAAGAACTCAAAGAATGCTCTCTAATATTTTGTGCAGCCTGAAATTCTATGAAAAAGAACTCTGATATTCTCTGAGAATGTAAATGCAAATGTAAAATAATTCTTCCACCGTAGGCTATATTAATAGAATTTTTTTCCCTCTTCCAATTTGAATTTGAATTTGACAATTTGGTTGATCTGTGGCATTGAAAATCTGCATTTTTATTGGCTGGGAGTTGATGAAGTGGATTCAGAAAGGAAATCTTGAAAATTTTGAATTTTGTTGCATTAATTGTTTGATTTGAATGGAATGGTGAGTCTCACATCTATTCATATTTATGATGCGTCCTCAAAATTGGGTAGTCAAAGTCTCCAATTTGAGCATTTATGTTATGTTAAAAATTATGAAAGATGGGATGAGTGACAGGAAGAATTTATTTTATTTATATCTGAAATGAGATTGGATGCTGAGCAATTGTACATTAGCATTACTTAAGAGGCAAGTAATGAGTTGGTTGTTTTGTCCATGTGTTTGGACAACTATCCTGCAAAATTGTACAATTTCAAGTATAATATTTTATACATATTTCTTTATATTGTGTACAGAATAATTTCAATTATTAAAATTAACATTTTACATTGTTTGACATGAAATATACAATGAATGTACCTTGTCGAGTACTTGTATCAATTTTAGTAAATCAATAATACGTGCAATGTAAATTTTTAAATAATATATCTTATTGTAATTATCAATAAATAAATACATACAAATTGATAACTTCTTGTTCAATCAATAGGCTATATTTTGATAATAATTGGATCAACAACCCTCACAACAATTGATACGTGTTCAAGTATTGGGCCCTCTCCCCTAGGTAGTGGGTGAATTAATCATTATTTAATTTTTAATCATGATTTATTCAAATTGATTGATTTGTCAATAGTGAATTAAAATAGATTATTTAGTCAACAATTTTGGATTGATGAGTTAAATAAATTGATTATCAGAGCTATAAGATTTCTACAATCCATTAGAATGTTATAGAGTCTCTGGGTTTGATTGTGTAGAGATTTTTTCCATCAATATAATTGTTAATTCCCTCACATGAAGGGCATCAATCAGTTTTGAGTTGATGAAAACAATCTCTACACAATCGAACCCAAAAACTCTATAACATAAATTGATTATTTCATGAACTATTTTTTATTGGATAGTTAACTCATAAGATGTAATTTAAGATCTAAATCAATTTAATTTTGGACAACATGAAAGATAATTCATTTAATAATTAACAATAAATATTACTTAATTAATTTAATTGCCATAATTAAGAAATTAAGAAAGACTAATTATTTTAATGGATTAAATGTTAACTTGAGATAATATTACAAATAAATTATATAAGCAATTTCAATGTCTACAATATATTTTAAAAAACCTTTTCAATTAACATAAATATCTATTTCAATATATATATATATATATATATATATATATATATATATATATATATATATATATATAAGTTGATAAAAAGAAAAGAACAGTCCCTTTCCATACCCAACTTCTCCTTTAGACCCAAGTTTCATTTTTTCCTTAACTTATGATGTAGGAGCATGTGAATTCATGAGCAATCTTGCACAACCAAAAAGAAATGTTTTCTTCATTTAATTCCTTTTGTTACAAGAAAGACTTTCAAACATCATTGAGATTAAATTTGTAAGATCAAAAGGTTATATGGTTTAAAATGTTGTGAAGACAATGTCTCCTTTTCTTAAATTTCCTTCACCAAAAATGGATGGAAGAAAACTCAACACCCAAGCAAGTAGTGGGCAATTTATTGCTTCGTTATTCTCAAAATACAAATTCCAGTGCCCCTATGCTGTTTTGGCCTTATGAACGTTATTAAAAACTTTCATTCATTCATTCAATAAGTTGTTGAACACCCAAGAAATATGAAAGTTGGAGAGCTAGTAGTAGATTGTTAAGAAAAGAATGAAGGTCAAAGAACACCAATGCCTGGATTGAAGAACTCCAATAAAAAATAATGCATGAGAAAAGATGTGTTAATGGTTGAGAGCATCATTTTCAGATTTGTAATGATTTTTGAATTGTCGCAGATGCTTTGAAAAGCAATTTTTGGTTTGAGGAAGCAAGTATAGATGTTATGTTTCCTGTAGCTTTTGAAGATTGGAGAGAGTTTTATTTGATTAAATGTCAATAAAATGTTGCCTGTAGCTTGTTGAAAAAATGGGGTTTTCTGGAGGTTTTGGTTTGAAATTTAGCTTAGTGTTGCTAGTAGGAATAATATAGTGAGCATGTATTCCAATAGATGAATATGGGAGCTTTCATTTTACAAATTTTCAGAACAAAAGATTTTCATTTCTAGGTTCAAATTAGTATTCAAAAAGTGGTCTATCATAACTCTCTGTGCACACTTTTAGAAGTTTACATAAGTTAAATTAATATCATTCTCGGTTCATTCCATTTCCTGAAAGTGATTCTCTTATTCAAAAAAGTTGAAATATTTATGTAGTGGCTGTGAAGAGGAACAGTTCGATTCAGGGTCTTGGTCTTCGATCTACATCAAATGGTATCAGAGCAAGGTTTTGTTGGGTTGTGTTCAGATGGGATATGTGTGTAGATTCTTTTCCCTGGATATGAATGAGGTGAATTTGTTTGCTTGAATGTGTGAATAATGTTGAGAGGAAATTTAAGAGAGAAGAAAGTGCAGAAGTTGGATGGTGTCTTAGAAGGATCTAGAAAGATTTGTTGCAGGTAAGAGGAGAGCCCTGTAATAGCAAAGAGTCGATATCCTATAATGAGCATGGTTGTCGCATGGACTTGTAACTGTAGAGGGACTTGTGAGTCTCTGAAGATGTCTTCGAAGAAGAGGACAGGATGGGTCATTAGAAAACCTGTGGGGACTTTGCCTTCGCAGGAATGGCAAGAGAAGAGGTTTGCAAAATTTCTTATTGAAGAATTAGAAAAGATTGAAGCTAGATTGGATGTGATAAAAATGGAATAAAGAAAAGAAATAGAAGAGGCTAAAAAAAGTGAGAATAGAGATTATGTGAAAAAAGTATGGTGGCTAATGAAAGGTGTAAAGTTGAAAGGTATGATGAGAGGGTGGAATGCTATCCAAAAAAGGGAGAAGAACTAGGTATATCTCATGAAATAGAGAAATCGGGTAAAAAGGGTAGAGGAAAAAAAAATGAGAAGATGCATTACTACATCCGTATGATGGGAAGGTTATGGAAGGAAAAACATGTAGGAGAAGCCCACACACCTGTAGTCAAAAGAAAGCAAGAAAAGAATAGACGCATAAAGAAAGAGTGGAGAAAGAAAGAGGAGACAAAGAAAACATAAAAGTTATTTGAAGAAGAGGTGACAAAGAAAATGAAGATGGAAAAAGATTAATCCATTGTTTTATATGCTAACATTACATTGAAATTTTGAACGCAAGTTGAAGAAAAGATGCAACAGAGTGTCATACATGTGGCACTGGAAAAGAATGGATCCTCATGCAAGAGGAGAAAGGAGAAATTGAGTAAAACAAAGAAGTAGCAGCTGATATATGTCTTGTTGAAGGCATATAAGTGCAGGACAAGGAAGTTGTGTATATAGAAAAAGTTGTGGCCGCAAAACCAGAGGTATTACCTCATTTTTATGGATTGGACATTGATTTCCATGTAGAAAAGATCAAATATGTTCAAGCTGGTAATTGTGAAGTTAGGGCAGCGGTTGGTCCTTAGAAGGAGAGAATGATGTTTAAGAAAATGACACATTTGTGTGCAAGAGAGAAGGTAGAAGAATAAAACAAGAAGATTGCATTAGATAACCATAACACGGAGAAAGTTGCAACAGCAGAGAGGCGAGAGATTACACAGGTAAAGAGTTGTTTTTCTGAGATTTGTGAATATGACCTTGAAAATAAGTTACATCCCAATAATGTAAATGCATTTGTGGGTATGAAGATTTGTGAATATAATAATGTTATTGTAATAGATGATAGTGAAGTTGCAGGGATAGATAATAGTGAAGTTGTAGTTGAGTTTGGTTCTATGAACATAAGAAAAGTGGAAAGTTTGGGACAGCAGTGCAAAGAACATGCGGGGAAGATAGAAAATGATGAGAGAGAAGGGATAGTAGCAAAAGATGAAGAAATTTATATGTTACTACACATTGCAGCAGGGATTGAAGAGGTAAAATCCAGATTTTGTGAATTCTTTAATGAATTTAAGTTGAATATGAATGATGTGGGTGGATATGAAAAAATTAGAAAATATGTTGCAACAATAGAGAAAGAGGAGATATTAATGGAAAATGTTAGTTTTTCAAAATTTGTCAATGTTGACAATGAGACTGCTTTTGTGGGATGGAATTGTGAAAGGAAGTGAAGAAAGAGGAATATTTAAGTGCATCAATAATAGGTTACATGCTAAAGAATATCAAGGTGTTGGAGATGGTGAGCTAGAGTGGGAAGATGAACTATAATGGGGTTCTCTTTATGGTAAGGTGAATTTTATGAGAGGATGAATGATTGATTTTAATGACGTCCACGAGACCAAGTAGCCTAAGGGACCAAAGGAACTCACAGCCTTAAACAATTTCCATAATCCTTTCCAACTCCGATCTTCTTTTAAGAATCTTGACCAGCAAACCCGCAGTTTGGTTGACCTTATCCTCTTCAAATAGACTGTTCATGTTGTCCACTTTCAAGATGGCTTCATATTTAGCATGAATATCTTCATAGGCTGTGCATTCCATGAGAAAGTGCCATTCGGTTTCAATTGTGCCCGTCCTACAAAACATGCTAGTTCTCTCCTCCCAAGCCTCTTTGGGCCTCTTCCATCTATCTGTCTCGCACCTGAGATGATGCGATCCCGTCCTCAATTGTGTCATTAACAACTTTGCTTTCCCTTTAATAGCAGCCCCTAAGTATGTTTTCTCCCCATGTTCCCCGGTTGGGTTGAACACTTGCATGTAGTAAGCCTTTTTTTGACCAATGTTATTAGTCCACATGACACTTTGAAACTTCTTTATGACAAACTTTTTTATGTCCACATTTGTATTAGGACACTCATGTAGCTTAATATTCCATTTATCCAACCACTTATTATTTTGCTTCATCCACGTTTTCTTTCTACGAATAAGATCCTCATCCTTCACAATTTTCAGCCATCATTGTTCTTGCATGTTTTCAACCTTCTTTAAGTAGTTAAGTAACCAAGTAATCGCTGAAGCTTCCAACGGAAAAGCCCCAGCTTCTGCTAAAAGAAAATCATAAGGTACGGAGGTCTTAACTTTGAGATTGCTTGTAATTAGGTGCTTCTGAATTCTCTCTAGCTGCCTCCAACCGCAGTTTGACAGGCTGCCACCCCAAACCTCGCAGCCATAAAGAACCACCGGCGTGACCAGCAAACCGAAAAGAGTCAACCTGGTTTTCCAATCCTAGAGATCAGTCGTTCTGCATTTGTTCTGGAGTAAATACAAGGCTTTCTAGCCCCCCTGTAACCTTTTCTCTCTACATGTCTCCCAGCTGAGTTTATAATGAAAATCAATCCCAAGATACTTGTATTCTTTCACAATTTCCAGCGGGCTGCCTTCAAAAAGGAACGTGATATACTTTTCTTTTCTCCTTAAAGAGAAAATCATGATTTTGGTTTTGGTAATGTTCACCTGCATCCCAACCTCCTGACAAAAGCACTCTAAGGCCCTTAAATGGTCTCTTAAACCTTGAGTTGTTTTTGATATTAAGATAAGATCATCAACATACAAAAGAAGCTTCACCACATACCCTGCCAAATGCACACCTTCCCCATCTGTTTTGTTTAACCAAGTTTCTAATTTATCAATGTATAACCCAAACAAGGTTGGGATAAAGGACATCCCTGCTTAACACCAATGTCACTACCAAAACATTCGGACATTCCTTCATTAGTTATGATTTTGGCTCTAACTTTGTCATATAATTTGTGCACTGTTGCTCTATACTCGTCAGGGATACCCAATTCTATCATTCTGTTCCATAGCTTGTCCCTAGGTATCGTATCAAAGGCTTTCTTAAAGTCTACAAAGCAGCAATAAGCTTCTTCCCCCTGATTATCCCATATTTTCTCTATTAAATGACGAAGAGTGATGCAATGGTCAATGGTGGAATGCCTAGGTTTGAAACCCGCTTGCCCTTTTCCCCTCACCTTCCGCCCAACTGCTGATTCTACGTTCTATCATGCTCCCGAAAAGTTTGCCAAAAAGGAGGTTGACCATAATAGTGAGGTAGTTAGATGGATTATTGATGTCACCATTTTTAAAGAGGGGGATAACCACACTCGTTACCCAATCCGCCGGAAAACCATCATAGATGACACGGTTGAAGATTCCCTTTATGTGAGGCACAAGGATTTCCGCTCCCCATTTTAAAAATTCAGCTTGCAGCCCATCAATATCACTAGCTTTACCACTTGCCAGTTTCTTTATCCCGAGTTTTATCTCTTCAACCGTGAAGAGTTCCTCCGAATTATTCACTATGGGAGGAACATTATTCTCATGCGGCCGTTCATAGAGCAACTTTGCATACTCAAGCCATTGAGCATCCATAATAGTGTTCTCAATTTGTTTTCTCTCTTGTTGTAGCCCTTTCCAAAACTTTTTGGGGTCGTGTTTTCCTTCTTTGCTTGAATCAGTTTTGTGTACCACTTCTTGAGTTCTTTGCTAACATCCTTCCCTTTTATGGATCTCGTTGCTGCCTTACATTCCTCATCATACCATGGGTTTGCCGGAAAAGTATTAGTAGCCCTCTTCCAACTACACGATCTTTTACATTCATTTAAAGCCTTGTGGATTATAGAAATCAGCAAGCTACTATTAACATACTCGCATTCCTCATTAACCTTGTCACCCACCGAGAGGTTATTCATTTCACGAGATTGCTGCTCAAGCCTTGCCTTGAAAATGTTCTTGTTCTCCTGATTTAAGAGGATCTTGCCTTTGTTCGCCGCTTTCTTTTGCATGTGGAAATCTTTTTTATTGTGTTGGTTGTTTGAAGCAAAGTCCAACTTAACAAATAAAGGCATGTGATCAGATTTCATCTCTATAGGGCAATCACCAATTTCGAACTCAAGAACTCTAGCTGTAAGATTTTGTGAACAAATTACGTAGTCAACCACACTTTGCCCATTTTATGTTTTGCACGTGATAGCCCCCGAATTTGGCCAACCTCTCATCCCGTTATAAATAACCAAACCAAACAAACTACACAACCCCAGTAATTCTGATCCAAAATGTGATACACCTCCATTACTGTCTTCTGAGATTCTTTGCCAAGATTGATCGCTGCCCTCTACCAACCATAGAGGGTTATCCTCTCCTTTTTCACTGTCAAGCAGCTGCAAAGACTGATTATTTGTTGTTCTAGCATTGAAGTCCGCAACTAACATTATTTCACCAATGGTGCTGAATACTGAAATATCATTTTTCAAAGATGCATACGAATCTTCCCTCTCTAACTTCCGCCTCTTATAGATCTTAGAGTTTTGTGTGGCAAAGTAACATGCAGCCACCCTAAAGGTTATCTCATTCACTGTAATTTGCAGCCAAATATACTGTTTATTTGAGTCTTCCTTTTCAAACTTTACAATGTCGTACCACTTCTCATGTATAAGCACCGTGACCCCACCATGCCCTTTGCCTATCCCATTCCCTTTATTCCAAACTGAAAATTTCCTATAGCCTTAGAAATCTAGCACCTTGCAGCCATCATGTTCATGTGTTTCCACCAAAATGATAACATCATTTCCCTCTGCTATGGGCCCCACCCCAGGACCTCTTTTCCAAGGATAACCTCTGCAATTCCAACTCACAACCTTTAAGTGGTCCTGTGGGGCCCCAAATACCTATTTCTCCTTCGAGAAACGCTCACTAATTTGGGCTTTCCCATTCTTCAGCCAAGCCCATTTCCCCTTGTTCCTTGTTGCTTTTACCTTTTCCCACTCTTTCCTTTGTTCTTCTTGCTGGGAAAAAGTTAGATCTTCATCTAGGTAGAAATGTGTGCCTCTAAGTAGCCTTTTGTTTCTAAGGATCAGATTCTTATCCTCCACATTTTTCAAGGTAATCCGTATGTGCCTGTCTCTCCCTCCATCTATCCGTTTGCCAATCCTGTTTGTCTGCTGAATACCTCCTATCCACTTTAGCTGATCTCTAAGAAAGTCCCTTGTTAAAGTGTCAGTTCTCTCTTTTTCTCCGAAATCTTTCACTCCTTTGATAATAATATTTGTCACTTTGTTACGCTTGTCTTGTTCTTCTTTTATTTGTATTTTGACTTGTTCAATCATTCCCTTTTGTTTGTTTGCTGATCTGCTAACAACTTGAGACCAAGATTTGGCCTCTTCTATCCGCGCCCTTAGTTGAGACTCTTTAAATTCCATATCAGCTGAGGTTGATTGAATTTCCTTTAATTTTGTTGTGTCCTCTTCTTTCATTAATTATGATCCCTTACTTCCAGCTGCTCTCCATTGCTCCAATTCTTGTTTTATGGCTTCTAATTCTTGCTTCCCTATCTCCATTTTGACCTGCATGTTTGAGATTTGTGCCTTTAGAATTTTGTTTTCCCTTTTGCTTTTGCTTGTGTACTCTATTGCTTCATACGCTTTATTCTCTCCTTCTCAACTCCTTGCTTCTATGACCTACAACCTCTTTTTTATTTCCATGAGCTCCTCAACATATAGTTCCGAAGACCACGTTAGCGGAGTTGAAGTTGGGCTGTAGAAGACTTTGCTATCTAGATTCTCTTCAGTGCTAACAACTTTATTCATTGTGTCTATTTCTCCCTACTATACAATTGACCTAAAGTTTTTTCCGGTCTCAACTTGCTCTTGAATCCTCCTAGTTTCCTTCTCTTTCTGTCCTTTTTGCTCCACATTAGTGTGGTCAATCCCGTCCGAGATTCCATTCACCCGTGGTAGAATCATTGCAAAACGTTTCTTATGTAATTTTTTACCTTCCTAATCTGCCTGCGTCTTAAGATACCTTTGTATTGTTTCGCGTTAACCAGTATCAGTCTTTCGTCCGTATTACCTGCTTTCTTTTGGAGAAAATCTAGCATGACTGCCTCCCAAACCCCAGCTAAACCATCTGTAGTGGTCTTAGATCGAGGTGTTGCATGCACCTTTCACTACCTACAACCTTCCTGATATAGAAGGTTCAACATTGGACCCAACAGCTGAGGATTGGTGTTAAAACCGACATCTCCCAGTACGTTTGATTGAAGAAAATTTTTATTGCCTATTGGATTATGAGAACCATATATATTTGGGTCATGACAGACCGCAACAAGACTCCTCTCTAACTCATTGTGACTGAGTGCCATTATATAAAATGCTAGGTGTATTTTATGGTAGAACCAATTTTGTATGTTGTGCTAGAAGCAGTTTGTGTTTAACCCATGTTTGTTTTAGTTTTGCTAGATTTGTTTAGAGCATTTTGTAAAGGGAAAGCAGACAAAAGAGATGATATAAAATAAAATAAAAGAAGCAGAAGGACCCGACCCGACAAAACTGCTGAAACTCTTGATAGTGGAGCCCTACGACTGTGGAGCTCTTGTTTTTAGCTATTGTGGCCCCGATAGATGCCTAGAACGTGGAGTCTGTTCCTCCCTGCACCAGGAAAATAAAAATAAAATTCCTACACTGCTCTATCTGTTCCTTCCTGTTGTGGAGCCCGCGTTCCTTCCTGCCCCGCGAAACAAAAACGAAATTCCTGCTATGGGACCCTGTAATGTCCCCAATCCCGTAGTAGGCCATTATGGTCCCAGGTTAGTCTATTTCCCACATCCGGATAGACTAAGGGCCTTTTCAGAGGATGTCAGCCAATCACAGGTTATAGTGGGCGGATTTTATTTATTTGGGCTCATTTTATAAAGTAAAGTCACTTTATTTTATAAAAGGATGTTATAAAGTCACTTTATGACTTTAAGTTACTTTATTTTATAAAACTGACTTAAAGTAACTTAAGTGAGCTTCTTTATCCCACATTGCTTATTTGTGGAGTTTTCCCTCACTTCGAGGTTATAAAAGTGAGAAGCTTTCTTGGAAAAAGTACAATGAAAAAATTTTAACCAAGGAAATTAATATCTGGTTGCTTTTGTGACTAGCTTTCTTGAGGACGTAGCCCCTTGAGGAAAACGAGAAGTTGGACGTAGCCCCAGCATTCTCTTATTGGTGAAATTATTCAGATTTCACATTGAAGGTTAAAAGATAAGTACAAAATTCAGTTTTTGGTGTTTACATCTTGGAGTCTAGAACCCACATTGAAATGGTGTCTCTCTAAAATATAGTGCAGGCAGTTGATCATTAGAGCCAATGATATTGGGAATCACACCCTCATCAGCGTAACAACTGTATGAAGGAAGTGTGAATGGCAGGCAGATATAACAGAGATTGTTTCAAAATCCCATCAGCAGCGTAAGGCAGGAACTAGAGAAGTACACAGCTTCGCGTAGGCCAAGGAGGAGATTCTCTTGGTGTAGTTACGGAAGCTCCCAGCTCCTTCCATTTACAGGAGTATTGGATATTGCAGAAGCGCTAAGAAGTGCGTGGAATTTTGTTGGTCAGCCGCACATCACACTGGAGCAGAGCGCGGGGCATACTGTCAACCGTGCGTAGAGTATACTGGAGTAATCACGAAAGGGACACTGGTTGGACGTGAACAGTCTGCAGTTTGGGCGTGGACGTGTGGTTCCTAGCGTGGACATAACTCGTGGGAGTGCTTGCAGTCTAAGGTGGCCGTGGATGTACCTGCGGGAATAATAACAGCAGTGGCTAGTGTTGGAGATCTTCCACAGTGAACGTGCCTGCATTTCTAGCTACATTAAAAGTCGACTGGAACACTTATGTGTCAACCGTAAGTGGTGTTTGCCACTCTTGCAATGGTTATTATTGTTAATATTCTTGGAAATGAAAAGACTTAATAGGAGTGGAAATTTCTGGTCTAAATCCGTTTACTTTCCAAATAATCTTTGTTTTACTTCCTAGCATTGTATTTCGCATGTGCAAACATTTGAGATTGTTAAAAAAAATGTCACAGCATACCAAAGCATTTAGAAAAAGGGAATCGCAGAAAAAAAGAAACCTTGAAGGCTAAAACATTTAATAAACATTCATATCCATATTCACTAGTGAAGGTTTGAAAGCTCCAGAATCTACTTAGGATTATTACAATGGTATCGGAGCCTTGATCTTGCCATCCTAGTGGGTTTATTATAATCAATTTTTCAGTTTGGTCCAGCAGTAGCCATGTTAGCTAGATATGCATAGCAAGCACAGGATACCCGGATTTAGACATAACAGGGTTGAGCAAGAAAAGACCGATTCTTCCGTAGAGGTTGACATTGAGACCAGTCATACAAAAAGCGAGGAGTTTGTTTTGGAACAGGCTATCCCAGGTGGGAAAATGGCTAAGGAGGCAGATAGAGAGGCCAGGGAGACTATGAGACAGATACGAGATGGACAGGACCATATTGCTGATGTATTACACCAGCTTACAGGGGTTATCCAGCAGTTATCAGTTACAGTTAGGAGATCCACTAGCCATCACAGTACTAGAGGTAGTACAGTGGGATCACCTAGGGCAGTTAGGGCCCTCACTTATACGTTCGATAGGCCCCTTATGCCAAACTTTGTGGATAATAATGCAAGGGAAGAGGTAGCACCACCAGAGGCCACAGGCATTCTCCCAGAGAATGTGATGACCATGCATGACGAGTGGAATATGTTACCAAACCATGTCAAAGCAGATTTGACTTTTCCACAGTACATGGTTCAGAAGAGAGAGTTTGGCAGGAACCAGCAGGACAGGAGACCCAGGGGTCCGAACAGGGACTTGAAACATGCCATGAACAAGTTGACTCTCCCTACATTTGATGGCAGCGGTAGGACATCCGCTAGAGCTTGGATCCACAAGCTCGATACCTTCTTGACTCTCAAACTCATGTCAGAGACTGAGGCAATTAAATTTGCCACTATGCATTTAGAGGGAGCCACATATGATTGGTGGCATCACGGCCTTGTCACCCAAAATCACAGATTGATTGCTTCCTATGAGATCTTCAGCACGAGATTGATCACTCGTTTTGATAGGAAAGACATAGAGGTCTACTACAGGGAGTTAGCTCAGCTTAAACAGAGTGGGTCATTAGAACATTA
>MU227674.1:665354-675661 GCA_018584345.1 Thuja plicata
TTCTTCATCCTTAGGAGTAGTAGTGAGGTAGTGAGTAGCTTAGTAGCAGGAGTTTGTGAAGTGAAGTTAGAAGTGACATAAATTCAGGAGGAGAAACAAAGGGAATATACATTGAAAAGCTAGAATCTATCATCATCATAGCTAGAGTTCAACATCTTTGAAGAAACAACGTAAGCCCGCCGACGTGATTACCAGCAAATCACATCATTATAACTGAGTTAGGAACCACAGGCAAAGAACCTTGGAGTGTTTCCTCACGTCCTTTGTGAGTATATGCTTTTCAAGAGAGGGTTGAGTGTTTGATACCCTGTATCAAGCGTTTAGTCCTATATGTTATGTAGTGGTACAAAACTCACATCAACAGAATGGCAGGCAGATATAACAGAGATTGTTTCAAAATCCCATCAGCAGCGTAAGGCAGGAACTAGAGAAGTACACAGCTTCGTGTAGGCCAAGGAGGAGATTCTCTTGGTGTAGTTATGGAAGCTCCTAGCTCCTTCCATTTACAGGAGTATTGGATATTGCAGAAGCGCTAAGAAGCGCGTGGAAGTTTGCTGGTCAGCCGCACATCACACTAGAACAGAGCGCGGGGCATATTGTCAACTGTGCGTAGAGTATACTGGAGTAACCGCAAAAGGGAGACTGGTTGAACGTGAATAGTCTGCAGCTTGGGCGTGGACGTGTAGTTCCCAGCGTGGACATAACTCGCGAGAGTGCTTGCAGTCTAAGGTGGCCGTGGATGTACCCGTGGGAATAATAACAGCAACGGCTAGTGTTGGAGATCTTCCACAGTGAACGTGCCTGCATTTCCCGCTGCATTAAAAGTCGACTGGAACACTTATGTGTCAACCGTAAGTGGTGTCTGCCACTCTTGCAATGGTTATTATTGTTAATATTCTTGGAAATGAAAAGACTTAATAGGAGTGGAAATTTCTGGTCTAAATCTGTTTACTTTCCAAATAATCTTTGTTTTACTTCCTAGCATTGTATTTTGCATGTGCAAACATTTGAGATTGTTAAAACAAATTTCACGGCATACCAAAGCATTCAGAAAAAAGGAATCGCAGAAAAAAGAAACCTTGAAGGCTAAAACATTTAATGAACATTCATATCCATATTCACTGGCGAAGGTTTGAAAGCTCCAGAATCTACTTAGGATTTGTTTAGAGCATTTTGTAAAAGGAAAGCAAACAAAAGAGGTGATATAAAATAAAATAAAAGAAGCAGAAGGACTTGACCTGACAAAACTGCTGAAACTTTTGATAGTGGAGCCCTACGGCTGTAGAGCTCTTGTTTTTAGCTATTGTGGCCCTGATAGATGCCTAGAACGTGGAGCCCGTTCCTCCCTGCACCACGAAAATAAAAATAAAATTCCTACACTGCTCTGTCTGTTCCTTCCTGTTGTGGAGCCCGCGTTCCTTCCTGCCCCATTAAACAAAAACAAAATTCCTGCTGTGGGACCCTACTCTGTCAGTTTCCTTTGCTCGTCGCTTTCCTGTTCAGAGGGGGAGGGGAAAGAGAGAGATCGTAATGCAAAATTTACTTCATTAAGCATCCATTCTTTCTAAAAAATCTACCCTTGTTTCTCCACTTTGGTCTTTTTTATGAGGAAGAAAGAGAAAATATGGAGGGAAGAGATGGTAAGATGCAAGATAAGGTGAAGAAGACAGAACAAGAGAATAAGGAGAGAAGGTAGATCTAGAACAAGCGCCAAATCTTTAAATGTTCAAGATTTTTGACTCATGAAACATTTCTTCTTACCTAGAGTGTTTGATGTAGGAGCATTCAAGTGCATGGGGAATCCTACACAACCAAAAGGGAATGTTCTCTTTAATTCCTTTTGTAGTGATTTTTATTTTGTCCTTGCAGGAAAGGCTTTCGAGCATCCTTTGCACTCAACCAACACAGTGAGATTAAATTTGTAAGGTTCAAAGGTTACATGGTTTAAAGATGGTATGTTAATATCTCTTGTTTCTTAAATTTTCTTCACTAGAAATGAATGGAATAAAGCCCAACACCCAAGCAAGTAGTGAGCAATTTATTGCTCCTTTGTGCTTAAAATTTAAATTCCAGTGCCCCTATTTTGGGAAATGTTCTATCCCGGGCATCTGGCAATGATAGGAAAGTGGAGTTGCAAACGAATTAATGGAAGGAGTTACTGTTAGAATATTGACATTGATGTCAAAGGTGGCAAGTTTGGTGTCATTGATGTCAAAGGGCCAATCAGTGGCATTCGAGTTGAATTATTTAAAGCTGAAATAATATTTTATTTTGGACAATATCTTCATGTGCTTTTTGGCTGACCTATTTTTCTGCAAGTTGCTATTTGGCCAACCTATTTTTTTCGTGAGTTACTTTTTGGCCAGCCTTATTTTTTGACTTATTTTTTGGCTGACCTACTTTTTTGTGACTTGCTTTTTGGCCGACCTGGTTCGAAAAGGGTATTTGAATTAAACAAAAATTGTTGGCCGACCTAGTTGAGGGACCATAACCTTTGGTGAAAGGTTGCATTTGGATATTTTATAAATAGAGGTCACTTGGAGGTCATTTAATCACTCATTCATTGCATATCTTTTCTAATTCGAGAGCAGAAAAAGAGCAGATTTATGAGCAGAAATCAGACTTCTTAAGAGCAATATCAGACATATTAAGAGCAAACCTAATGCAGATTTTTGTTGAGATAAATCTCATATTTGAGAGCTTTTATTGAAGATTTTTTTGCAGATTTGAGTGGGAGCATTTTGCAGATTTAAGAGATGCAGATTTTGTTGAAGTCCTTGAAGGGATCTAGAGCAGATCCAACAACATCATTATCATTCTACATTTCGAAGGCTTGAGCCTTCTACTTTGCGAGAATCTGAGGTTGGAGCCTCTAACTCAAGAGAGTGGAGTCTCTTGCTGAGTTGGTGCTTAATGGAGGGGATTGGTGTCTCCAGCGGGTTGGTGCTTACAAAGATTGTAAGAAGTTTCTAATACAAAAGCAATATTTTTCTTTGGTTTTCTCCCACAAGGGTTCCCACTTAAAATCATGTGTGGATCTTGTCTTCTTTTGTTAGATCTTAATTGTGTGGATGCTATGTTCTTTGCTTTCAGATTGCTAAAATTAAAAATTGTGAAAGTTGGTCTTATACTGATTTGCCCCCCTCTCAGTATAAGAATGCGTGTTTTCTTCAGTTACAAATCAAGAAAATGTCAAAAATTTGTAAGAATAGTAGTCTGGTAGTTTCAACGCCCAGGAGGTGAAAGAAAGGAAAAATACAGATTTGAAGAAGTTGTTGAACACCCAACGAGGAAAAACAGAGAGCTAGAAGTTGTGGATATGAAAGATTGTTAAGAAAAGAATGAAGGTCAAAGAAAACCAATGCCGAGACTGAAGAACTCTACTCAAAAATAATGCATGAGAAGAGATGTATGTTAATGGATGAGAGCATCATTTTCAGATTTGTAATGGTTTTGGGGTTGTTGCTGATGTTTTCAAAAACAATGTTTGATTTGAGGAAGCAGGTTTAGATGTGATGTTCCCTGTAGCTTTTGAAGATTGGGGAGACTTTTATTTGATTTAATGTCAATAAAATGTTGCCTGTAGCTTGTTATAGAAATGGAGTTTTCTGAAAATTTGGGTTTGAAACTTAGCTTAGTGTTTCTGGTAAGAAAAACGTAGTGAGCATGTATTCCTATAGATGAATATGGGAGCTTTCATTGTACAAGTTTTCAGAAGAAGAGACTTTCATTTGCAGGTTCAAATTATTTTTCAAAAAGAGGTGTGTCACAAGTTTTTGTGCACATTTTTAGAAGTTAAAGAAGTTAAATTAATATCACAGTGGGTTCATTCCATTTTCTGACATTCCTCTTTGTTGCAAAAGTTAAAGGATTTGCGTAGTGGCTGTAAAGATCAACACTTCAATTCGGGGGCTTGGTTTTTGATCTGCATCAACTTCTCTGTTTTCTCCAGCTTTTATTTATTTTGGTTGTGGTAAAAGGAATGGTTGTCCTTTCTATGCCCTACCTTCAGTTTTCATATGTGGAAGAACACTTGGTTATTATTTTCTTTAGTGATGCAAATGTTCTTCCTAAAATGATTTTGTTAGGATTCCGTAGTTTGAACTTTGATCTATTAAGGTGAAGGAAGAAGGGTCACACGATCCTTCTTCCTTTTGAGCCAATAAGGAGACACTTCAGGTGTTGAAGATGAGAAATGTCCTCTCCAACATTCATGATCCTGTTAACCTATCAAGGATGCTCCTATGTGAAATATTATACAAACTTCTGAGAATACAATTTTAGAAAATAAAATGATCATTCCTCATGATAATGGATTATGGATTTGATCCAATAAGCTCGCACAGTTTTTTCTAGAAGTGTTTCAAATCATATCCCAATCCTAGACAATTATTTAGGTGTCCACATTCCATTGAGAAGCTAAGTTTGAAATTTTATGCTTCAATTGAGTCTAGCAAAAAATCTTGTGAAACCACTTCAAAAATTCCAATTCTGATAAGCAATAAAAGATATATCACCTCCCAAACTAAGGAACAGCATCCTAGTAAAGGTGCCATGTATGATAGACATTAGATTCCTGTCACAAACCAAGCTCATAAAGTCAAATCGCAGTAGTTAAAATAGTTGAACAGACTGCCCATTCACCTATATGCAACCAAACCCAAATTAGTTGCGCTATCAAACAAAAGGTGGAAGCCTGTCTAAGTTTTAAAACGTTCCCACCTCTTATCTTGAATAGATGGCGATTACTTCCTCTTCACAACCTTCATATAGGTTAACAGTCCCACAATATATGTTTAGCAGGTGATGAACCTACTAATCTGAAAACATGCATTTAATGCAAACCAGGACAATTAAAACCTGTCTTCAAATACGACTGTATATCCTACTCCATTTGCAGCTGAAATTTAACAAATCAAATATAGCTTCATTGAACAAGTGTTATGGTGACTAATATCTTGTGTTATTACCAACATGAAACTACAGTATTTCGCAGAACATTTAAAGAGAGATCCTCCATGTAAAATGTTTACAAAAGATAGAGAGATATCTGATCGTAATAGCGGGTAGCAATGATTCTCAATCAAGTCATAGCAGTTTCTTAATTTTGACCCTGTTTCAGTTACCTTATTTTGATCTTGATGATCCCGAAAACATTTTAAGCCTCTTCACAGGTAAAGAAGAATTGCGGATTGCACTTGTTTCTTGACTGAAGGGTGTTTCTGAATGTATTGAACTGAAGCAACATCATGCCAATACATAGATACAAACATTAATCTGAGCCCGATCCAGTAGAAAAAGATGTACCATGTAGTAGGATGTGTGGTATCTCAAACCAGAAAAGATATCTTGTTGAAGACAGTGGCAGCCTAACTTAAGAAATGCACCTTGCTTGAATGGGAAATAACATGGCAAAAGCAAAATGAATAAAATAAATTAGACTCAATAGCCTTACTTGAAATCCACTTGCCTATATGATGGAAAATCCTGATTGCATTTAGTACAAGGTAATATCGAACAACATGATAAAATGATCAATGTCCCATAAACATTGAAGTTAAGAGCATATTATTAAGCATAGAGGCAAGTATATAACATTTTTCACCAAGTAAATGGATTAAAGAAAGAAAAATAGGAAAAAATATAGCTATGATTCTGCTGCAACTGGAAATTTCTGACCGAAAATGTTGCAAACAACATGATCCTCCTCTGACCCCACACTCTTCCTAAGCTCATCAAGTGTTGCAGCTACATCTTTTGCCTCCTCCCTCAAATGCTCCAAAGTCTTTAACAATTCTTCTGACTTCCTTACATTGTCCTCACAAACCACATTACCTGCACCCTTGAATGATCTATCACATCCTTCCGGAAAGCAATAAAAATCTTTTCTTTGTAGATTGAACTCAGACTCTTCTTGCAGCTTCTTCTTTACCAAATTGAATTGATCCTTAACAGCACGATGTAGGCCACTACTCTTACAAGAACTATCATACCAATCAAAGGACTCTTTGCTTTCCTCATCTGTATCTGAGATCTCTGAACCCCTTTTGTGATACTGATTTTTTGCACTGATAGAGTTTTTATTATCTTCCATTTTGTATTTTCTACAAATGTCAGATTCACGGAAAAATCCATGCCGTGCACCACACCCACTCTCTGCTTTTGACTTCCGCAACAATCCATCTAAGTTTCGTGGACTACTGGAAGAATCTCTGCAAAATGTCTTTCGTTCCTTGAGAATTTCTTTCACATCTTTGCAAAATATATTTTTCTTGAATACAGAGAAAGGGACTTTCTTGCTTGTTGATTCTTCATAGATTGGTGTTTCTAACTTCTCTCTTCTGTAATGACCTCTTACTTCATATGAAGATTCATTTCTCTCTTGGTTATGGAAGAAGAATCTGTCTTCTGAATTCTTGAAAATGGGAATATCTGAGCTTGTTTTCATCTCCATTGGCATTCTTAGATGTGGGTAGCTGGGAAACAAGCATTCATTTGCATCAAACGTGGGAAATTCTTTTCTGTCCACTCTATTAGACTGAAAAGCATTGTTCACAATATGGAACTCCTCCTTAAATCTAGCTCGCCGTTCTTGCCATGCCTGAGCTGTTGAATCAACTCTCACTCTAGCTCTTTCCCGGAACATTTGGAGTTTTTCCTCATCAGACATTCTGTCAGAATACATTGCATCTTTTTCCACAAAAAGCCTCCATGTTTTTGAATATTTCTGCTCACGTTCAACCTGATCAGAAGTTGATGATCTAAAGATACCTTTTGATTTCTGCACTTTTTGTGAGCATCTCTTACAACTTAGTTTGGACCTTTCTACATTGTACAGTGCCCGTTTTTTCTTATCAGACAGACATGCGTAAGCCTGCAAGAACATGAACCAGATGTGATGTTACAGTTAAGGCACTGTGACTCAAGTTCCAAACTCAACATGGCTTTACGCATCACATGATTTGGTTCAAGAAATGATTAATTCACAACACTAATTAATCTGTGATGTTGTCAATTTGTATTTAAATTTTAGTTTAAAAAATGAATAATAGAAAACTGAGAGCATTAGATGAATAGGACACCAACATTGACATCCTGTATTGAAATTCCAGTACATGAAGTTGAAACAAAAAAATGCCTCGAAAACTTTATTCACAACAATAAAAAGTTGGCTGTCTCAATTATCATGACATCTGAGGTGTAATCAAATAATGGCCAAGAAAGAAAATTGCAATATTGGCCATTGCAGAAAACGGTGTGGCAGATCAAATTTACAATCAAGGAGTTGAAAAGACTCATTAGTTGAACTTGAACAGTCCTACAATGGAAATCATTTTTCTGATCAGGAAATACAGAAAGAGATAAGTATTGCTTTTAGTTAGAATGGTATTCTTATCTATCCATGCTACATTGACAAGCAAAACGCACAAGGTGATTGCTTATATTTGAATTCTGTACATGTGAAGTTTAAGAAGTTCCATGCCATATGTGATTAGGCTCTATGCAAACCAGGATATACAGTCGTTTTTTATGGAAAAGCTGTGGAAATTTTTTAACATCACTATTTATGGCTGCACTCACCTCAGAAACAAGCTTAAATGCAGCCTCTGCTTTTGGATGTTTGTTTTTGTCTGGATGAAGTAACAATGCTGCAGAAAGAGAAAATCAGTTTCAGATACATCCAACTATTCCATGGGTTAGAAATTGCATCCAAATAAACATGGCTAAAATCAAATGACAATAAGATATAGGATATTATAATTCAAGGGCTTACCAAGTTGGCGGTATCTTCTTCTTATCACATCAATTTCTGCATTTTCCTCTACCTATTCTTAAAAAAGCTTATTAGAATTATGTCTAAAGTAACAAGCAAGGCACAGAGAATTGTTGTAATAAATTTGCCTCTAGAATTGTAACCTTACACATTTATACTATTCCATATCCTAGATGCAATCAAGTAGCCATGACATTATAACATGACAATGGAATATATAAACAAGTCAGATAAATCATTCCTCTAGGCTCAGCTGCTGCAAGATGCATCAGAATTATACCTTGAACAATAATTACAAGTATCTGGTCAGGCATACTGCAATTAAACTTTTCTAACTACATATTTATTGATGAGGGAAATTATGGATCTCATAATAGAAACTGCCAATATCCTTAATGATGTTTACTTCCCTATTTGTTCATTAGACAAGTTTGGTGATGGAAATCAGCCACGAAGGGGAATTTGTGGTACTATACTTGTTAAAGTTGGTATAGAATGCTCTATACCATGCATGATTTGGCTAAAGATTGTAGCCACCTAAGATCTAGGAACTTTTACGAAAGCACAATAGAGATCAGATATGAGAGAATAATTCCATTCTATCAAAGGATGCAATTGAGATTACAAAGGGAAAGCCTTGGTTATATTGACCAAAGGTGAGACATAGGATTGCATAAGATTATGATGTATCTTAACCTTAAGACTTGAGACACAAAGTAATAACTATCCTGTGTACCCTAAGTAAACTTAAGTAACAAGTGTGAATGGGACCTAGGTGATGAACTAGCTGGCTAAAACACCCCTTTCACACCAACAATATTTATATTTAGATTTACATTGTAAATATTGAAAAACGATAATCAATAATTGTACCAAAAATAATCAGAGTAAAAGAACATTTAAGGAGGATTTTCTCCCTCTCAATTAAGAGTCAGAACTCACAAGTCACATTGGCAAAGATTCAAATAGCCATAGATAGGTTGTATTCCATAATGAACATATGTAGGAAAGTAAACTTAGAGATTGTTCACCTTGCCTAGCGATCTGATCTTTTACTGTAATTAACAGTTGATTCTTCATTCATTTAGAGCCAATTATGTTTCTGAGGGATTTATTTCAGAAAACAATAATCTTCCAAATCTTGCACAATTGAAACCAATACAAACAATTTGTTTGTTTTACTTGGCCAATTTGTGGATGTAATTAAAATACAAAAAGTAAAATTACATCTTACAAACACTTGATAGAATCTCTCAAGGAGGTTTACATGTGATAAAAGACAAAGCAAGATGAGCAAATAGAGAGCATGGAGGAACGAATAAGTGGTGGTGAGGGAGGAGGGCAGCAAGGGAGAGGGAGGGAGAGGCAGAGGGATATGTCACTGCTCAGTTTTACAAGGTGTAAGGAACCGAGCAAGATTAAGAATGACAAGATTGTGTATAAGCTGAAAGATCAAGAATTTGAAGATTGCAAAGAAAAATCAACAAAAGAGAATAAAGAAGACCCCAAGAAAGAATTTGAAGGTGAACAAAGGAACTCGGATACTAGTGAAGGAAATCAACTCCAAGCAATCATCTTCTTCGCTAAAGGATGAGATCTTAATTTTTCTCTCTTATTTACAATATCGCCTTCTTCCTCTTCTTTGATATATGAGAGAATTTGCTCCTTTGACGAAACCATTTCGTTCAACCTTTGATAAACTCTAATTCCTTGGCCAGTCATAGCACATAGGTGAGTTTTTCACTCAACTATTCAACCTCTTATACCCTGATTAGACCAACGGTACTCTATGGCTCAGTTGTTTGGGGGCCCTCTATGCTTGAGTTGGATTGGGCCTCGATGGAGCGGGTGTGTTGATGTGAGTTTTGTTCCACTACAACATGCAGAATCAAACACTCAATGTTTCGAGGTGAAACACTAAATATTCAAATCTCTCTTGAATAAGGTCACTTCTCATGCTAAGGTTGCAAAGTAAGATCATGAAATGACTTCAAGGTTCCTTTCAATTGTGGATACTCACTCAGTGAAATAATGTGATTTGCTGGTAATTACTTAGGGGACTTGTTAGTAATAACTGAGAGGGGGGGTGAATCAGTGGCTTCAAAAACTTATCCTTAAACTTAACCACCAATCAATAAACCTCAGATTATTAAGTCCCTACAAGATGCATGCCATGAAATACTAATAATGATTTAACTGTCTGTCGGTTTTCCTTTTCTAACTTTATTCTCCTTGATTACCGATAAGTAGTAAAAACAATTTACCGACACTCAGTAAATATGCAGAGTATACCAATCAATCCAGAAATGCATATGTGAAATGTAAAACAGTAAAGTAATAAACCATACACACATAACACATGGATTTTAATGTGGAAACCCTGTTAAGGGAAAAAACCACTGGGACCGGTACCCCAAATTTTCACTCTTTTGAAGTGAGCCCTATTAAGAGCCAACCCTGTTAAAGGTTACAAACACACTGTTAGGTGTGACCTTGTTAGAGGATTTTATACATAGAGGTTGTCACTTAGTAT